>CAVNYN010213219.1:0-86711 GCA_963692815.1 Nyctanthes arbor-tristis
CACATGTGTGAAGCATAGTATGTACGTAAATGCACAGTGTGAAACTAATATAGAATTATACTATCAGGTTTTATTGTCTTTAAAGGAAATAAAAAATAAGAATTAATAAAAAAATTATTGGTTTAACGAGAAGGCGATGGACTAATAACAAGAATTTAAAATTATGTCATCAAAATAAAGAATTATTGCATGCTACTTGTAAACGTAGGATGCACATTAATTTCATACAAGCTGTGTTTTTTAATTTCTTTATAACAATAAGTCTGACGAACACAATTTTGTTATATTTTATATATGAAATTCTTTTAGAACATCTTCAATACTCAATGTCCACTTTGAATGTCCAAGAAGTGAGAGACACCCACAAAAAATTTAAACGGTCCCACACGTTTTCTTTTTTCTTTTAATTTTCATTTTCTTTTAATCATTTTTCTATCATTTACACAACTTTTTCCTCACTTTTCCTCCCTCGTATCCCGTGTAAGGTCTATTTTTAGACCTTCATTCAAGACTTCACTATACTATCTTATCATTATTTTTGAATTTCTATCTATCTCTCTTCTCTTTTTTCACTTTTATCACTCTTTTTTTCCTACACCTTTTTCCATTAACATTCAATTAAAATAATCACTTACTTTCTATCTTCCCCCTTTTCAACACCCAAAAGCCAAGACCACCCATTGGAGATGCTCTTTTAGAGCTCTACCGGTGCAACGTACATGTGAAAATCTAATTAGTATTTAATAACATATTATGACTTATAATGTTTTGTTGTCTCCTCAAATTCCAACTTTGGAATCCTCCATCGCGTCTATATTTCATTTTTGTATCAAATGGTATTTAGTTACAAAATACATCGCCAATCAATTTGGTTGATATGTATTTTAATCTTATTTTTCTGGAGAAGAAAATATATATTCTTTGACTAAAATGACATGCAAAAACAATAGTTGGCCTACGAAATCTCTCTCTAAAACTTTTTTTCCTTATCAAATACAACTTATGATTCCCGTCTCAGGTTTTAGTAGACTTTTTAGTATAAATTTGGTAAGATAAAAGAATCTGATTTAACTAAGATAGTTGAATGTTGATTTTTTCAACAATTTAAAGAACTAATATTTAGATAAATAATATCCCGAGATGATATTATAGGAACACCAAACACGTGCGATGTATGTATCACATACTAGTACTGCTAAAAGCCTAAAACCCACAAGAAGGGAGGAATATTTTAGGCTAAAAAAGGGGGACAGAATAGAGGCATAATTAGAATATATAAGTATAATGTCAAGTATGAGCGCTCCAGGTAGACCCTTACCAATATTATATTCATATTCACTTTTTTCCTTGACATAAACATTAAAAGCTCAACATAATTAATCTCATTAAATTGCCAAGCATTAAATCATGCTAAATTAATCTAAAATTCTAAGAAGCACCTGGCAAATGCAGTACATTTCTAAAAGAAAGCAAAAGAAAAAGAAAAAAACAATGTCCATTCCCAAGCCCTAGTAACTATTAACATCAACTGTTAACCTAGCGTAATTGAATCAAATAGACATGAGATTCATCATTCATCTCCTACAACAAATAGTTTAAAAATCAAAATACCAAGAATGAAAGATGGCAAAGTGCAAATCTTTCTTTCACGTGTGCAAACCAAACCACCTTCTTTTTTCTCTAATCAAATGCAAATCAAAGATGAAAATACTTCATTTCTATCTTGATTTCTGTTCGCTTCAAGCAGACAAAGGAAGCCAACCTTGACTTCAGGTGAGAGAAAGAAACACCAAACTCAGAGGCAGCTTTTCTCAATGGTACCTTTGACGAATATAACAATGGAAATATAATTATATCAATACATGAGAAATAGGAAAAATTGCAAGTTGCAATCAGTATACTGAAGCATAGGAAACATTCAACCACAATGAAGGTCGTTGGCATTTTGCTTAAGAATGGCAATATACACATACATGTTCCTCTTTCTCTTGATTGTTTTGCTATAGTTATTCTGCTTATAAACCAAGAATGGACTCTGCATCTAATTTTCTCCCCATGACATTTCTTCAATTTCTTAACGTGGATGAACGTCTTATTACAATCACCATGACCTTGAGAAAAATTTAGAAACTGATTCTAGAAATTTTAGAAAATTATCAAAACTCATAGTGGAGTGCTTGCAATTGAATAGATAATTATTTAATTTTAGATACTTCAACTTCGACCCCTCATGTTCATCTTTTAGGATAGTTCCCATTGACCTAAAATCATATGATAAGGTTTATATAAAAAGTTAACCTCTTTAACTTCTGCGCCACAGAGAGGTTGTTCTCTCAAAAAATAGGTTGATGGTTCATCAACTAATTCCACTTTCCATTCATCAATATTTTAGGTTCTTAAGCATTGTAGACAAATCCATCGACCATCTACTTCGTGTATACTAGCGCTGCAGCCAAAGGTGGAAAACATGCTAGATGAAATAGTTAACTCATTGACATACATTGAATAGTTCCCATTGAAGTAAAAAAGCATATCATCATATAATTAACCTCTTTTAGTTCTATGCCACAGAGATTGGTCTTCCAAATCACATGGTTGACGAGTCATTCCACTTTCGAGTCATCAATATTTTAGGTACCTCTTGAGCATTGTAGACGTATCGATCTACCTTGTATCTATTAGCTCCGCCCCCAAAAGGATTTGTTAGACGTTAGAAGCCACCTGGGGAGCACTACCAACATGTAAAGTAGTGGTAAGAATCAAAACTTTCAAAAACCAACAACAAAATACCACTCTAATTCCAAACGATTTCAATAGTAAAAAAAAAAAAAAATCATCCCCAATATCAACAAAATAGGGGAAAAGAAGAAAAATAGGAAAGAACAATGTCTCACATTTGCTAAAATCGTCCAAACTTGAATATCACCGTAATTCCATTAGAAGCCAATTGCCATTAATATCACTGCAATACCATGAAGAGCGAATTACTTTCATACTTGCAAGAACATAATTAAAATCAATAAACATCAAGTCAAAACAGAACAATATGGTTTAAAATCAAAGCCGAGAAAACAAATGCAAGCAAGGATGTAAAAATAAGAAATGGGAAAATCAAGGAAAGTTAGGGATTTGAAGCAATCAAGAAGAATCAAATTACCGAGACTTTAGCATCATCATGATTTAACCAATTTGGGATCATGAACCAAAAATAAATAAATAAATAAAAATAAAAATTGCAAAGCATAGGGTGAATTTCGGGTAGTTTTCTTCTAAATCCCCTAAAGATAATAACCACCGCAAAAAGTCAAACTCAAAGGAACCGCAAGTAATAACCCGAGAGTTGTACCAATAAAATGGGCGGGAAACTCATAGTTGACCAACTGTACTATTTTAATATATAAATAAATAGATTTGGCATACACATTTTTTCATTTTCACTTCGTGGCCGTGTGATTTGAGGGGAAAGCAAGAATTTGGAATACATATGATTTTGAATTCAATTGGTGCTTTTTTTTTTAAATAAATACAGGGGCATATAGGGTAGGGTAGGGGAGGGGAAATAGGGGGGGTATATGCATGTGTGATTCGAACTCAAGACCTCCTACTCAGAACGTAAAAATTTTAACTACTAAAACACTTGTTCAAACCACTAAGAGTTTGCTTGGTACTCTTTATTTTTGCAATTTATAAATTCACTTACTATGATTTGACTATTGATTTGACAACTACTCAATAATCACCATACGTTTCAAATTTCAATTAAATCTTTACCACTCATTTTCACTCATTATAAAATCCCTTTATAAATTGATTTTATAAATCTAACCATTGTTTTGACATAATACATATGATTTTGATTTTTTTTTTTTAAATTGTTAAGGAATTATGAATTTTATTTGGAGTTAGTTTGTGATTGTTGAAGTATTATTGGATATTTTGGTGATTGGTGTTCCACATATTGGCCTATGTCCAATTTATATTGGGAAGACTTTACCAAATTCAGGCTGTTTTGGTCCTTCAAAAGAAGCCGTTGCCTCTGTTTCTCAAGCAAATTGTAGCTTATTATTATTATTATTATTATTATTATTATTATTATTATTATTATTATTATTACTAGTAGATTTTTCACCTCGTGCGTTGTACCGGCATAACAACAGAAATTAAAAAAATTTAGGGCAGACAAGAAAGATGACGTTCCGATCATTTTCCCAATATAATACTAAACTTAGAATTTTTTTTTAATTGAAGGAAGAAAATTTTATTCTAAGTGTATTTCTAACTATTTATAATTAAAAAAATAAATATTAAAATAACTATACTTAAAAAAAAGATAATATAGAATTAGCAATCAATTTTCTATTAAATTTTCACAAAATATAATATAAGTATGATTAATTAATTTTCAAGAAAATAACAGTGGCAATGTACAATTTATGTACCTATAATTACTTTGCACAAAAAAAACCCAATCGAACAATATTCCGTCAAATTTGGCTTTTCATAGATTTAAAATATGTAAAATAGGATAATTTGAGATTTTTTTTAAAAGAATTAATTCGAGAATTAATCGGATGAAGATTCAAGGATAAGGCACAAAGATGAAAAATTAAGGAAATTTGAATCCAATACAAACATAACTACAGAAATTAGAAGATGGATTGGATCAGTATAAATTTAGAAAAGGAAAGGATAAGGAAAATGTGACTAAGAAGATAATTCAAGAAAAAATAAAAAAATATAATTTCAGAGATGGCGTCATTAGAATCCTTATGAAGCCAGACTATTGGGGGGAAAAACCATGCAAGACAAACTTCTCTTATTATTAATATATATATATATATATATACAGATTATTATTATTCTTCTTCTTCTTCTTTTGAAAGGGAGGTATAGGGGATGTGAAAAAAATGTGGACGGGTAAGTTTGGTATGGATATGATATCTTTTACTCAAAACATAAGCATTTAATCAATACGACATAATTTGAACTACCATTGTTGTTGTTACCGATTGTAACCGTCCCAACCAAAAGGCTAAAGTGTTGTACGTCCCGTGTGTCCCTCTCCTCGTCCTTCAATTCTTCAAGAATCTCCCTTCTCCTCCTTCTCATGCTTCTTCCACATACAATTGATTTTACAGTCGGATTTATCGTCAAGACTCAAGTGGTATATTAGTAGTTATTAAATTTGAATAATAATTAAAAAAAAGGAAAATGGAAAAGAAAAAGAAAAAGAGAGAGACTCACGAGACCGCCCGACTTGGCTTGAAAAGTGTTCAAGCTAAAGCTCAACTCGAGTCCTCACCGTGAGAGGCAGTTCGGCTTGAATAATAATACAAAAAATAGGACAAATCGTTTATTTTCTATTTGTCACGTAACTAACGTGAAAAATAAAAAGTTTGATTGGAGGAATGGAAACGACGATTTTACAGGGCGTAGCAGTGGATTCCATTCTCTCTCCCATAACGGTGGAAATGCGGGGGCCAAACGGACCAATCAAGGAACACAGGAAACGAGTGGAAGAAATGAGACGCCACGTGGCACGAACCCACATGCTCGACCACGATTAACGATCACAAATTTGCGCACAAGAACCGGAGAGTAGATTAGTACTCGTGAAAATCCATAAAAAAAATTAACGTAAAAGATTTTTCAATAAAATCAATTCTGTTGCTTTGGAATGCTTTATGATTAATAAAGAAAATTACTAATAATATCATAAAAATATTCTATTATTATTATTATTATTATTATTATTATTATTATTATCTGTTTGTATATATTCAGCAATCAGAATCTCACCGTCTTGGGTAGCGCCGTGCACTAGTTGTGGAGTGTAGTGTGCACCAAGTACTGATATAGAAAGAGGGGTTTGCATTTCTGGGCTTCATTTTGAATCGAGTAGAATGGAAGAAATTGGGTTTTTGGGGATGGGAATCATGGGCAAGGCTATGTCGATGAACTTGCTTCGCCATGGATTTAAGCTCACTGTTTGGAACCGCACTCTGTCTCGGGTAATTTTTTTCTTATATTGAAATTTACTTGTGTGCAAATGGGATTCCTGATCTATTTTGTCTATAGTATTTATGGCTTTTTCGTGGATATACACCTTCAGACGTTTATATACATGATAATAAGTGTTGTAAGAGTTCTTTTCTGTTTAAAAATTTCTGTCTTGATTATCCAGAAGAAAGCTTATTGCTTGCCCAATTAGTTACAGAAAGGTTTACTTCTGGGTTTATATGGTCTATCACTTGGGGGTAAGGGTCCTCTTATGAAAGAACTGGGGAAGAGCTAGAAAAGGTTCCTGCCCATATATGGGGTGGGACGTGGTGGTATCCAATGTAGAAGAATGTGAGAAAAGTGATATACTATGGGGTTTAGAAGTCTCAAATCTATATTTGAAGATTTTCTGGTTTTTGACTTGTGGATTAGTTATTAAATTCGATTCTCATTGTCGCTGATAAGTTTATTCATTTATCCTCCTTGAAAGAAACTGTGTATCTTCCTGGAATGAATAAAGCTGAGAACTACCCACTGATCCAAAGATTTCTTGCTTGATCCTGTTTCTACGGTGTTATAGCATTACCGAGCAGCATGAGTAAAAGGGTTAACTGTGGTAACTTGGATGCATATTCATTTATAATCTGCTCTAAAACACATCTGTTTCTTTGTTATCATGCTGTTCTGGAGCCAACCATTGGCACACTTATTGTGCCCAAGATCGGGCCTGGCTACTTACACTAATAAGGGTAGGACAGTTATTTTTATTTTATTTTTTAAATAATTAAGCCACCGTCCGCATGAGAGGCAGGGCCTATAGTTGGTTGCTTATGGAACGAACGGTTGGCTCTAGAGCATTTTTGGACTTTGTCATATTTTGTCTCTGTCTGTGTATCTGCATTGTTATATATACCACTAAGTTCTTTTCAGCTGCTTAGGGCCTGTTCTATTTATATTTTTTGAATTTATTTTGAGTATATTTTTTCAAGAGTAAATATTAAGTAAAAGAAGGATTTCATTTCCCTTATTTTGAGCATTTTCAAAATTTTAAACTGAAAAGCTCAGAAGGACAAAGTAGCATTTCCCTTGTTTTGAGCTTTTCAGTTTAAAATTTCGAAAATACTCAAAACAAGGGAAATGAAATTCTTCTTTTCTTTAATATTTACTCTTGAAAGATAAGACTCAAAATGAATTCAAAAAATATAAACAGAACAGGCCCTTAGTATTTCGATCTTCAGAAACTTCACTAATGCCCATGACAGTTCCTTTCCTAGAGTAGGCCGGCAGAAGAATTTGTTAAGTTTGACAGTAAAAATACGTTTAAATCATTTCAAGTTTACCAATTTCTTTTACTAAAATACGATTTACATTCTTTCCTGCCTATCTCTTTTCTTTCTTTTGGTGCTGGAGATTTAGCCAGAGCTTTTATCTTCATATGTGCAGTGTGATGAGTTGGTGGAGCATGGAGCAACTGTCGGAGAAAATCCGGCAGCAGTAGTTAAGAAATGCAAGTATACTATTGGAATGTTGTCTGATCCTGCTGCAGCCCTTTCGGTTAGTTGATAATTTCTCCTCTTTAATTTATCAGAAAAACCTTGGATTTTGAGTATCCCGATCACAGTGGCATGTTTTGTTCGCATTTAGGTGGTCTTCGATAAAAATGGTCTTCTAGAGCAAATGGGTCCTGGAAAAGGATACATTGACATGTCAACTGTGGATGCTGAGACTGCCTCAAAAATCAGCGAGGTCAGAATTGCGTGCTTCTGCTAATTCTTCTAGTCATGTTTGCTACGCTGTCTTACATAAGAAGCAGGTCTATAGGATCTTGCTCATAGCAGTTGTGTGTTTGTTCTTTTGATCTCATCTTACAATTATATTATGGAGACGGGAAAATGAAACATGACCAAGAAAGGTATATTTAGGTGCGTCATTGACAGTATTATGTTCTAATGCTTTCAGGCAATAACATCAAAGGGTGGTTATTACCTTGAAGCTCCTGTATCTGGTAGCAAAAAGCCCGCTGAAGATGGCCAACTAGTGATTCTTGCTGCTGGAGAAAAGGTGGATTTCCATGCCCAACTCATCCTTTTTTCCGGGTTGAAATGCATGTCTGTTCAATGTCTTTCTATTTGTTTGAAATTGTAGGCATTGCACGACGCTCTTCCGATCTCCCTGCTTTCGACGTCTTGGGGAAGAAATCCTTTTTCTTGGGACCGGTTGGAAATGGAGCAAAAATGAAACTTGTGGTGAACATGATAATGGGGAGGTAACTCCACAATTTACCGTTTTCTTTTAAATTGACAACCAAATGTAATATCATTTATTCGTTTACTATGTCCTACTTTGCAGTATGATGAGATCGGAAGATTCTCCGAGGGTCTTGTGCTGGCTGACAGAAGTGGACTGAACACCCAAACACTTCTCGACGTCTTGGTGAGAACGTCGAGAAAGCACACTACCCTTTTCACACTATCCTTTCCCCTCACCTGTTGGCATTCAACTGATGTTCTAATTGCTTCTCTCTCTGGTTAGGACCTTGGTGCCATTGCAAATCCCATGTTCAAATTGAAGGGTCCATCTATGATCCAGAGAAATTACAGCCCTGCCTTCCCTTTGAAGCATCAGCAGAAGGACATGAGGCTGGCTCTCGCCCTCGGGGATGAAAATGCAGTGTCTATGCCAGTGGCTGCTGCTACTAATGAGGTATGATAATAACATTGATTGCTTAGAGGAGGCATGATAAAGATCACAATGCCTTAAAGTGGTTCGTCTTGTTTAGTTTTTAAATATTCAATGGAGGGTTCTTTTTGGATAGGCATTCAAGGCAGCCAGAGCAATGGGGTTGGGGGACCAAGACTTTTCAGCAGTGTATGAGACTGTAAAGAAGGGAGATTGAGTTTGATACACCACATACCTGTGAAGCATATCATTTTTCATGAAGAAATTTCTCCACGGTCGTTGAATTGATTTCAACGTATGTAACAATATGATCATAGTTGAAGATGAGATGTAATGTAATTGAAGGATTTTCTTAAATTCTCGTTGCATTTTGAGATGGTGGAAACATACGAGTTTGTGATAAATCTTCCCAAATCACGGAAATAGTATTTTAGATCATGGTTAGATGCATAAATTGGCCTGACCCGTCACTACACTGGTATGAGTTGCAAAGTAGAGCCATCATTTCATGGATTAAAAGTGATGTGATGGGTTCTCTCTCTCTCTCTCTCTCTCTCTCTCTCTCTCTATGAAGATCATATCAAACATATGTCACATTAGTCATTGTGCTTAATATAACATGATTGATAAAATATTTCTATAGTAAACCATAATCCAAAAATTTAAAATAAGGGTATGCTGATTACTTCTTTTTTTTTTTATTCTTTTATAACCAGTAATTGCCAACTGACTATTATAAACTTTTCTATTAGTGACAAGCACGTCAGTACTTGTCCAAACGTGAGATCATTTTTGCTACCCTGCTACTCTTTATTACTTTTAGTTACCATGCAGTTAGCATTATGCACACATTTCATGATACCTAAAAATCTTCACCATTCATTGTGGTCAATTTGTAACAAAACAAACACCCAAGTGAATTCGTTTTATGTCAATACCCGAGAAATATTTTCATATTTTGCACTAAATGGCATCAAAATGTTACGGCCCATTGGTATACAAATTTTAAAAATAGTAATTTTTTCGAAGGAAAAAAAAAATTACTACATTCCAAATTCATGAAGAACTATCAAACCAGCGGGCACGCAGAGAAAATGTTAAGCATTTTTCGTGTTACATAAAAGAAGACAACTCTCGTTATGAAGATTCAATCTTGAAAATGTCATTTTTCTGCAAGGGTGAGAGTGCATTTGCCTTGATTCCCCTGGGGGTGAGAGAAAATCGTTCAAGAAAACCAAATTGTAACATCAGATGATTCAAATCAGAAAATGGAACTGTTCAGAATTGAAGTATCAGCTAAAACGTTATAGCAAACACCTTGAGAACCTGCCTGGATATGTTCACTTAAGCACTTGCAGGTCGGTTCTCATGCCTAGTAATAGTATATCAGACTGCAAGAAATGTTTACTGCACAGACAGCACCGTAGACTTACAAAGCACATGGTGTTGGGTTCTTGTACTATATGGACAGAATCACTTTGTCACTCTACAAAAGGAGGAGAGACTGTATCTTTCCACGTTAGGCTCCACCAAGTACCTGATCACGTTAGAAAGGAACGAGCTCGACAATCTCAGTTTGCAAATCTCTAGGATCATCGCTTCTTGGATTTGGAGTGGGATTTGAAAATGTTCTCCTTGTAGAACTTCAGTTCAGCTATGCTTTCCTTGATGTCATCCATAGCTCTGTGTTTCATTTCCTTCTGAGGAGCTTTTCTGTTATCTGGAGAAACCAGACACATTCAGTAGATCCAGAGCATGCTTCATAAGCTTTAAACTTCCAAATAATTTTTGTTTCCAAACGTTTTTTTTTTTTTTTTTATATATTACTTGTTTTTAAGTAAAATTTATCAATAAATTACTTATTCTCATATTTGAGTAATAATATTTATTCAAGAATCATAAGTAAACTTTTCTAAGCTTAGCCTCCTGATAGTTGGGAAGAAGATTGACATTTCTAGTCTTCTAGTTGCAGAAGAACAGAGTTATTCTATACATGTATTCTCATTAACAAATCCAGATGGACAAGTACTTAGCTAGTTACGCACACGGTATATAATGTGGATTAACAGGAAAAATTCCGCTATCATCTATATGAACAGAATAGGAGACCAATTGTTACCTTTTGGATACCAGCGCAGGCAAAGTGCCTTGACACTGCTGACGTCAACAAGTGTATGAGAGAAAAGTCCAGCCAGATCTGGCATGTATTTCTGCCAGCAAAAGTTCTGTGTTAAGAATATGGTAGGTAAAAAGCTTTACAGCAAGCAAAATCTGAACACAGAAAAAAAAATAATAATAACAATCTCGAGTGAAATTTCTCTAACTGCTAACTGCTTGAGTCCTATCCCAAGGTACAAAACTACAATTCATTTACTTGAGTTGGCAAAAAGCTCTTAGCACAGAAAAACTAACTAAAGTAGCGATACATTTCTTGATTATGAGAGCACATAGGAAGGAGTGGTTACGGTCATTGTTTCAAAATACAAATTGGTCAAATGGCATTTTGTCCACGCATTCATAGGGCTCGGCTCACAAGTAATACTCTCTTTGATATCACTCATTTCATTCTATTGTAAAACAAAAATACCAACATAACATAGAATAAATCATTGAACAAAAAGATACATTATTATAGGTTAAAAAATATTAATTAGAAATACAGGAATAGTTGAGTATCTGTATTAGTAGCACCATCATTGCATTCTTGGTGAACCGCAGTTTTTACTCTTGCCCTCATGGACACAATGCATTTGGGTGTTTATTAGTTTTCTTGGAGTCCCTTTTCATGCTCCTAAAACACACAAAAATGCTGAATTTTACCTAGTCGCGAACATTCAGAAACATGTGTCTTCAAAGAGAAGGAATCTTTCACATATATAACGAAAATGACAAAGATTTTCCTACCTTCATGAATATTAGATCAACGTAGACTGAATTCCCCGCAAGAAGAGGAGTATATGTGCCAGCATGACTCTTCACGAACTCCATAACCTACAACGATTTAAGCATTTTAACTTTGTATAAGACTGACAGGTGAGCTGAGATGATTGTGGACCAGAACTTATTCTTGCCGATATCAAACTATCTATCCACTGTGAACCATACGCATACCACCAGGCAGTACTCCTAAAGAATAAAAATACTTGAAGAAAAGAAAACCAAGGGTAGTTAACATAGCCACGTGGGATGGCCCCTATAGAAGTAAAATATATCAGTATTTTGAAAGAGGAAAATAATTAGGCTTTCCTTGTCAGTTTTTGGCTGCTAAATATGATTTATTACAGATCATGTCTTAGTACACCGTTCTTTCCCTTTCTGCATGAAAATTTTAAGTTATATTACAATTTTTGAGCTCGTAAAAGATTTCCATGTAAGAGTGAAAATATACAACTAATTGAAATATATGCGTATATGTACAGGTACCAGTTCATGCAAAACAGCAGGATGAATATTTAAAGGGGAAAGAGGGAGAGAGAAAGGGGGAAAAATGGCTGTTGCCATAAGTATGAAACAACATTTTGTCAGACAAAGATAAATTCATAATATCATTGGTCTGTGGGAACCATGAGTTGTCAAAAGTTGAAATCAGTGGGCTACCTACAATTTGTGGTACAGACAAATCAGCAGACAGAAGAGAACCAATATATAGGCTCCCAATTCCCACAACTGGTGCAACATTGAAATAGGTTAGAAAGCAGTCTAGCTTTCTTATTGCAAGTAATGCAAATACCGGAAAAATGGTTCTGCAAAGTTAAAATTGCCAGAGGGCAACCAACAATATGTAGTTAGAAAAATGAACAGACAGGAGATATAACCTCCATGGTAGGTTCTCAATTTCTAAAACTGATGCCACATAGAATAAGGGCGTCAAGTGATACACAGAGCTTAACAAGATGAACTTGAAGGTGGTAAATTTAAGGAAAATTAAGCACATTTGAAGATATTTTATTACTAAAATCAGACGCTCTTCCGATCTGTTTTATTCAGCTTCAGAATCCATTCTTTGCAGGCTCCAACGCTGAGGCACTCCTGATTGATAACAGATTCAAGATTCTTTAACTATTTGATCTGATATGATGGCATTTTATGGGTGATGCCTGCATTCCCAGTTTCCCTTTTAATACTTTGTTTTCTTTAACTTTTAAGCAACTGTGTTGTCAAAAACATAATCACTAATCTAAACATTAGAATAGACCATAAGCCAAATGTGGCGTCGAGTAACTTTCAACACGTTAAACTGAAAGAAATTGAAGGGATCTTTTAGTCTCAGCAAGAACAATAATCAATTTCAACCAATTCCCTGGTAGTTTCTATCCCTGAACCGCCAAAATCAACCAATTTTAGGAAGTACTCTTGGCCACTATACACGTTCTCCCCCTTCCCCACCGGCTCCTTCCAATTCTCTCTCTTGACTTCTTGGAGCTCTAATTTTTTTGCATATAAAATCTCTATGGAACCACCTCTACAATGTATTCAACATCACTTATCTCAATCTCTGCTATTACGAAGGGTTTGACGTAGGCTGATAAGGATGGAAGTAGTCTCTTGAAAAACTGAAGGGTAAAAGATGACATGAGAAACAAAATAAATTCCATGCAGTTTGCTGGTAACTTTTTAATTTTGATTTCCTACTATTTTAGCTTCAGTGTGAAGTACCTAAATTCTTTTATGCGTCACTCTTTTGTAGCACAAACGCACACATCATTGGTATGGGCATGGATTATAATCATAGTATCGGCCAAGGAGTGAAGATTTCATATCACGAGACGTACAATGGCTTACCAAGAAAATGCCAGATTCTGGCAGTATGGGCCAAAAAGTGAATATTTCATATCATAGGCTGACCGAAACTCAGGAATACAGCAAAAGATAGTTTAAACAAGTCAAAATCGGAATCTTCGGATAAACAAAATCCAGCAGATTATAGCTATCTCAGATATATTAATCACTGAAGAAACACTAAGCTTGTATGACACGATCTAGATGGCAAAAGCCTTCCTCATGTTAAGAGTCTAACACAAACTACTTCAACTGCTTTACTACAATGTACTACAATGGCACTATATCCTCCGGTTCACATAACATTCTGTCACTGAGAACGGTAAAAGCAAGATATATAGAGCTTGTTCTTCGGAGCTTTATCTACTTAAAAAAGTTTATCAAATCAATACCTACCACACATTCTCCACAGAAACAAATTTTCACACTTCCCAATAATCTTTCTTTAAATTCTCACCACACATTCTCCGATAAATCTCACTCTCCTTTAACATAAAGCTCCCAAGAACGAGCTCATAATTATACTATGTTATCCAGTTCAGGAAGTTTTACAAAGTTCTATAATAGAATTAGGAAAGATAATGTTTTCTTTTGTTTTCTACTTATTCAAACAGTGACATTGAATCAGGATATGCACAAGGACAAATTGATATCAATGCATAAAGACAAAAAGAGCCGGTCTTTTTCTTTTTCTTTTTCTTCCCCACACAATCCGATCCCAGCCCCTTCAGAAAAGCTCCTATCTCCCCCCTGCTAAAGTGACAGGATGGCAAGAATAAAAAGGGGCCAGAACCATCTTATAGAACATTGACATGCCCAAAACCACACACGAAATTATCAAAAAGTGAAGAGTGCCCCAATTTACCATTAGCATTCCAAATAAACTCTTTCCCTTGGGACATGGATGTTAAGGTGTGTTTTGAATAAAAAGGCTGCAATTACCTGTTTTTCAGCTTCCTGCTCAGTGATTGTACTCTGAAGCACTTTCTCAGTCAAACCTGTGTATCAATTGTAGTTTGTGATAAGTGCATATGGTAAGTGCACTTTCTCAGTCAAACCTGTGTATCAATTGTAGTTTGTGATAAGTGCATATGGTAAGTGCAATTATATCTATCAGAACCAGGAAAGTGATAATGTTATTGCAGTAACAAAATGACAATAGAAAGTGACTAAATATGCAAAGCAGCTTACCACTTTCTCCGTGATGTTTTTGACACCATTCTCCCATTTCATCAAGGCATTCCTTAGACTGATGAATAACCAAATCAGGACCCTGCAGTAGTAGAAAAGAAGGAAATTTTCTCAGATAAGAAAGGGGGTGAAGGAATGGCCCAGAATAGAAGCTAATATCTCATGAAAAAAAGTATTGAAAAGGGTAACCCATTGAGATGAGAATGGTTTGTTTCGAACCATTGAATATTACCACATTTCCAGATAACAAAAAGAACAAAATATGGAAATATGATGACAGGGAAGTTTTATAATAAGATATGCCAATAATAAAGATGGGTATGTGATTGTGTAGACCTCAAATATGTCGACGGGAAGGTTTTCATCAAAAGTGACGTTACCTCAATTAACTTTGTTAAACTGCCATCTGTAATTATACAAGCGATTTCCAATATTCTATCAACTTCAATATTCAGACCTACAAAAACAAAAAGAAAAAGAATCGTGCATATTTCTATTAGTCATGCTTCTAATACACCACACGGTTAAAGCAACCAGTTTTCTGACATTTGCAGGAAGCATCACATTGGTATGTACAGTTTCAAGCAAACTAAAGAGAAAATATTCCTATGCAATCAATCTTTTTTTTCTTATTGAATCAGAGAAAAACAAAAAAAGAACACAGAAAAAAAAAACATATATATCTAAGAGCAACAAATGACCACAGTAAGAGGAACTCTATATCTTTGTGAAAGATCCATGCTTCACTATGATGAGAACTTAGTGGGTGTTTGATTCTCATTATCCAACCCAAATTCTCCAAAAATTATAATTTCCACATACCCTTTGATTTGACAAATACTCAATTACATCCACACATTTCAAACCTCTTTAAATCTCCACCACTAATTGTTCTTCTCTCATTATAATTTCCCTCCATAATAAGATCCAAACACCCACTTAGTTTTGTGATGGAAGAAGAAATGTGAATTAGCTAGAAGATGTGACCGTGTTAAAGGATTATCTACACAAACAAAAAATCAAAAACTGATAATAGCTCAAACTCATATAAGCATATTAAAAATTCCAACACAACCATGCAGGAGTTTCATTCAAGACTAATTTGCAAAAGGTGTACGACACTCTAGCAGAGATGCAGATTATTCCCATTCTTTCAGCATACTGTTAACAAATCTATTTGGAACTACAAATATATAGTGGTGATCCGCAATATGCAGAATACCAATATTCATTTCAACAGCCCGAAATTGAAATACTCGCCAGTCATTTCGAGGTCAATCCACACTAGTGGGAATCTGTACTCTTCAGCAATCAATTCTGAGTTCTGACTACTTTTATTCTCTTTTTTCAATGAGGTTCCATCTCCTGAGTGGTTGCCATTTCTTTCCCCATTACCTGCATCATAAGAATAGTTTCTACTGAGAATTTGTGCAAAAATTGAAGTCCTATGAGTCCAAAGTTATACAGAAATAGTTGAATGTCATAGTTTCATCATGTGATGCTATGTAGTTGCTACTTAAGAACTAGAGAAGAAATCTTAGCATTTTTCATAAATAAGGCAATAAAGCCTTTCCTCAATTCCAGTATAAGGGAAAAATCATGAAGAATCCAGTATCTTTAAATAAATTCAGCAAGAACCTTTTTCCATTACATTCTCACTAGCACCATCAGCAGCAGTCGCAATCGCAGTGGGTTCCTTGACATCATCTTCCATACCAAGTGATGCGAAGGTATTTGATAACTCAGTCATTTCTTCTCAGGATGATGCTAATCCTTGTTCATTAAGCTCCTGAAGGACTAATAATACGACATAATACTAATTATTATTAGTCAACTAATAATAATGCCGAAGCTTAAGAACTCAAGACCATTGGCAGGTTAAACATTTGCTACTGCTATCTACTTTATACCAGAAAGGACCAAGCTAATGAATAAGTAAAAAAATTTCATCTCCTTTGTTCAGTTATTTTTAGGAATCAAAATGAAAATAAGCATTAATATTTTTAAAAAAAAAAAATAGTACAGAAAGGGAACACATTAACAGGGTGCTTGTTTAAAAAGTCAAAATGGGGGGTAAGCTTATCTGGTCCCCAAAATAGCAAGTTTGATTATCACTGATCAATATTATGTGAACAGTAGAGCGTGAGGTTAATCACTCAAAGCATTTCCAATGTTGGGGGAGAGAGGGATCCAAATTTGGGTCCCCCTGTGGCCCGGGACAAAACCAAATAATGTGCAAAGTTGAGGGTGTAAAATGCCATTGAGGGGGTGGAAAAAGTCATCTGAGGGGCCAGATTTGGCCCCAAATATAGAGAATTCCCCTTCCAATTTTTGGTCCCACAAATGTTATACAAACCAATAATATTCCGCCACGTGCCCAATTTTAATTTTATAGTAACACTTATTAAGTAGGATTTATCGTCTATGTGTAATAAAACAAATGGACTTACAATTTATATTTTCACATGTATGTGTAATTCCAAAGCCGTTTAAAAAATGCAAGCGGTGATATTAAATCCACAACAACCGCCCACGTCCTCACATATACCCATATTTTCCACCCCGGTTTCCCCCCTGTATATTATTTGGAAATGGGGTATTTCCCCTTGGCTTTTTCCCCCAACATTGGAAGTGCTCTCACAACCAGGTTTGGTTTATCTTTGTTGTATGTTGTCCATCAACAACAAACAAGATCAATGCCAAGAAATACAACTAAGACTGCAGCTTAAACATTCCACCTACACTGCAGCCGCAAGTAGAAAGAAAACAAATAAACAAAAAGGTCCCTCTAACTCTAAGAATCTTACTACTTTCTCTAGAGATTAGATAGAGCAAATACCTCAATCATTCACTGTGTAGTGCTTAACTGTGAATCACACTGAGTAGAAGACTAGGAGCTGGATTCCCAGGAATGAATATAAGAAAAGCAAAGGACTTAGTTGTGTTTGAGCAGGTTCTGCTGATTCATTTATGAAGCCACGCACAGGTTCTAACTTGACAAATAATTTAAAAATAATCTTAGATTAAATACTCCTAATATTTTGCTGATCATGTTTAAACATTTAGGTCTACAAG
Organism: Nyctanthes arbor-tristis; assembly: GCA_963692815.1. Lineage (NCBI taxonomy): Eukaryota > Viridiplantae > Streptophyta > Magnoliopsida > Lamiales > Oleaceae > Nyctanthes > Nyctanthes arbor-tristis. Next base: position 17,725 of record CAVNYN010213219.1, read on the forward strand.
AAATAGGCATCTGTAATACCAAATGACCACATTCATTTAAGATTTCTGTTTAGGCTTGCATTACAAATACAATTTTTATTGACAACTAAGTGTAGACGTACACAGTGACTGTTGGATTATTGTACTTTCTCTGTAAGATATGAACTCCAGTGTCTTTTCACACAAGCAACCTCCACTGAGCACGGAACTGTGGGGAAAAAGTTGCGCTAAGAAAGCACTACCAATGAGAAAGAAGAATAACCATTAATACAGAGCAGAAACAATGCAGTGAGCAAGAAAATAGATAAAACAAATGAAACTAAACAAGTGGCGAAACATCCTAAACTAGTTTGGAAATCTATAATTTATCGACCATAACAAACACCGAAATCTTGAACTCCTAAACATCTACTTAACCTTTTCGCCTATGAATCAATCATTTCAATCCAAATTTCATCTCCGGCTAAAAACTTAACCTAAACATCAACTCGTAACTGATTCCGGTGAACTCACACCGTCTCTCCACAGTCCAACTACGCCGAACAGTTCATATTAAGGTCCGATTCACTCTGATTCAGAATACTGACAATTATTACTAACTACATGATTTGAAAATCCTAATAAACTGGAACATCGAAATTTAATTAACTGATTAATCATTAACAATGTAAACTTACTCGATTGTTAAAAAAAATGTAAACTTACTCGCATGGAGAGAGAGAGAGAGAGATAACCAGTGCCGTTGGGGTTTTCAACCGAAGATGAAACTTTGCGAGGGTCAAATCTTTGCCGAGACAATTTATAGTGTTTGCCGAGCTTTGAACTCTAAACCCCTACCCCCGATCCATTATGCCCCATCGCTCCGTTTTTCAATAGGGTTAATTTCACAAATCATCCCCAACCTTTGAGCTACATCTCGATTTCGTCTCTAATCTTTATTAAAACACACTACAGCCCTCAATTTTGAAAAATACGCACAAATTGTCCCTTTTTACACTATTCCACAAAATTTTTGATAAAAAGAAGATTATACCTCTTAAACTTTTTAAATTTTTTTAAAAAAGGTTAAAAATAATTAAAAAATTAAAAAAAAAACACCCCACCCCACCCCACGACAGCAATGGGGGAAGACTCCCCCTAACCATACCCTATCTTATTTACTTTAAATACCTCTAATCTTTACTAATTGTCACATTTATGTCCACAACTTTTTTGTCATTTTTTCCTTTAATCTCCCATTAATTATCACATAGTGTTTTTTATAATATTTTCTACATAAAATTTGATTGTAAAGGAGCTCCAAATATTTAAAAATGGGTAAAAAATTATAAGGAAAATGTTATTATATTGACACCGCACATTTTTTTAATTACACCACATTTTAATTGTATTACATGACCTTAACTTATATTAAATATTGCATTTAAGACCGGCCCTGATGCTAATCGACCAAAGCGGTCGATTAGAGCCCCTAGTTGTAAAGTGTCGAAAAGTTTATAGTCAAGTTTTTGAAATATAAGTCTAAAAACGACAATAAAAATAATGTGTATACAATTTTAGTATAAATTATTTTTTAGTCTAGTGGTGAACTCATACATTTAAGTTTTCATCTTTAGTTATAAGTTAGTGTTCAAATCCTTATACCCACAAATTTGATTTTATTTTTTTAAAGGGTAAATTTCACAAAAGGTCCCCAACTTTTACATTTAGAATCGCCTAGGTGTCGTCAACCTTTCATAAATACGCACAAACAATTCATCTTGACGGAATCTATCTAAAATTCCATTAAGTCATTGGCTAAATTACCTCAATACCCTTACCCTTTAAATTTTTAAAAAACAAAAGGAATTTAAAAATTTTAAAAATATATAAAAATAAAAAAATAAAGGAAACGGAAACTGAAAAGGGGAGCCCCCTCTCACTACAGAAAATGGGGGGAGACTCCCCCCATTTTTCTGCCATTTCCGGTAGAAAATAGGGGGGAGACACCCCCACCCAAAAAATTCCGCCCAGAAATGGCAGAAAAATGTGGGGGAGACTCCCCTCTCCACCCCTTTTTCTATCATTTCCGGCAGTTTCAAGCTACCGAAAATGGCAATGGGACGGGGGCCTCGCCCTTTTTAGTTTCCCTTTTTTTATATTTTTAAATTACTTTTGCTTTTTAAAATTTAAAGGGTAAATGTATTGATGTAATTTGGTCAATGACTTAACGAAATTTTAGATGGATTTAATCAATATGGACTTTTTGTGCGTATTTATGAAATATTGAGGGCCCAATGTGCTAAAAAAGGTTAGAGACCCATACAATTCTAAATGTAAATCTTGAGGAACTTTTGTGAAATTTACCCTTTTTTAAAGGCCAATTTAAATTATATTTATTCTAAATTTTTTTAAAAGGTGCCCCATTTAAATTTCATATAGGATCCCCGAAATCTATTGGCTAGCCCTGATTGCATTTATATTCCTACCATTTTTCGTCACATTTTTATCATCAAATGTGCATTAACTAATATATAGTGTATTCGATGAAACTTTCTTTGCAAAAATTAATTAAGAAAGCGATTGAATATATTTAGTTAAATGAAAATATAAGAAATAGTTAAATATAATTATTTATTTTGCAGGTCAATTGAAAGTACGATAATATAGAAATTTGAATATAAATCATTGTTTGAGATAAAAAGTACTAATCTATAGAGGAATACAGAAAATAATGTGATAAGAATTGTTAATGATACAAATGTAAAGATAACTAAAGCTTAGGAACTATTAACATAATTAAAATATAGTGCATTTATAAAAACATATGTTGTCAATATATTTCCCGTAGAGAAAAATCAAAAGGCAGTACACATATTCTCATTAATCTAAAGTAGAATAACAAAATTTGGAACAAGAAAAATTATTAAAGGAATAATTGTATTAAAGGAATAATTGTTTATTAATAGAAAGTTGACATCAAAATGCAATGAAAAAAAAAGTTTTGCAAAGTGTTTGGTTGGAATTTAGATTATTTGTTGGATTATAATATACTACGTGGTATCATTTTATTAGTTGTTTTTTGTAAAAAGTAAAAAGTGCTCTTCCGATCTCTTTTACTTTTTGACTTTTTGAAAAAAGTGAAACCAATGAAATGATATCGTGTGATAGATTATAATCCAAATTATAATCTAGGGGTGTTGCCAAACACTTTGTTGATAATTAATTGCATATATATAATAATAATAGTAAATAGATCAATAAATAACAAAGCGATCATAAAAGGTCTTTTTCATCCCTATAAATATCTAATATTCAAATAGTACCCCATTATCAATCAACAACTAATGAGTGTTGGCTAGACATCTGGATTATAATCTGTCACGCGGTATCATTTTATTGGTTTCACTTTTTTCAAAAAGTCAAAAAGTAAAAGGTAAGCCGCAATTGTTTACTTTTTACAAAAACAACCAATAAAATGATGTCACATAACATATTATAATCCAAATTCTAGCCAAACACGGGTCTCATAAATGAGGTTCAATGACCCACATGTAGGGGTCTCGTTTAAAGTACTTGGATTTTTTCTGAAAAGCTCATCAAGATTTCTAGGGAGAGTAGTACTATCCCATGGCACCCCTTGATTGGTGGAAATCAAGGGGCCCCTCTGATTTCTACCAATCAAGGTGTGCCACACAGAAGAGTACTCTCCCTAAGGGGAGAGTAGTCCTCTCTCTAGTTGAACTCAAAAGCTCATAGCAAATTAACCTAATTCATACAAGATTGTTTTCAACGAAAAAGTTACCTGTCTGGCTATGGAAACAAGACCGGGTTTTTTACAGAGCTCGGTGTCCAATCACAGACTAACACTTCACCTGACACACACTACATAGTAGCATTTTATTAGAAACCGGGCTCCATAAGAAACCCGACCCTGATTTCTTAGAAATTTCTGAAAAAGTTATGCCTCGATTAAAAAGCCAAATCATAGTTGTTTTTTAAACCGTTTGTCAACGTTCGATTCCTCTCCTTTACAATTCATTTATAACATATCATCAAAAAAATAAAAATAAAAGTTTGGGTGTGCATCATACTAAATTATAATCAAACTTGGTTGAACATTGCCTCATCATTATTTTCTTTTTTCCGCGTAAAGTTATTGTATTGAATTTTTTAACATAAAACTCGATTTTTACTTATTTATTTATTTTCACATAGATGTTAGTATTAATTTAACATTAATTTTTTTTACTTTCACAAAAAATTTGATATTTTTTTTAGTCTTGAAATACACGGCCTATACAAGTTGATACATGTGATTTTGAAAACCATGGCAATGGGTCAATTTGATTGATAATACTTTAATCTACATCAACCGGTCCATTAAACATGCCACTTTTATTTAGATCGCTTCAATTAATTAATTTATTTATTCACATTATTTCATTTTAGAGATAGATGTGTAATTGTTACATGCTAATTAATTGCCATCATACTTGGCTGCCAAAACCCAAAAAAATGATGTGGAAAAACTGTTGCAACTCAAATATAGTATTCATGAGTAGACAAGTCTAATTTATAAATAATGTTTTCAATTTTATTATTACATTTTCCTGGTCTAATCCAATTTTAATAGTAGCAAAAAAATCTACCAATAGCCAAGACCCATGTGATTTAAGAGCATCCAACTGTATCTACACATCCCTTATCAGGTCTAGTTCCATTCCCCGACAATCCCCTGTAATATTTAAAAGGGTTAATTTCACAAAAGGTCCCCAATCTTTGAATTAAGAATCGGTTTCGTCCCCAAATTTTTTCTCTCTCTCCTATGTCCCTAATCTTTCATAAATATATACAAAAGGTCCCATTTGACACTGTTCCCTTAACTTTTCATCGAAAATGAAGGTTATACCCTTTTAACTTTTTAATTTAAAAAAACACAACATGTAAAAATATTAAAAAAAACCCACCCCACCCGACCCATCCTACGAACCCTCTCAACTTGTTGCCGAAAATGAAACGGCAACAAAGGCTGATGTTTCCCAGCTGCCAAAATGGAAAGGGGAGGGTGAATCCCCCCCCCCATTTCTCGTCGGGGGATTCACTCCCCAAAAACGCCACAAAAAATGGCAACAGGTTTTGCCGCCATTTCCGACAGCAAAAATGGAAGTGAATTCCCTCTACCCCCAAACAATTGCTGTCATTTCTGGCATGTTTTTGGGGGTGGGGGGGGAGGGGGAATGGGTGAATCCCCCCATTTCCTTTCAGAAACGATAAGAAATTGGTCCCCATTTTTTGCCGCCGTAAATGACAGCCTTTGTTGCCTTTTCCGGTGGTAAGTTAAGAGGGTGGGCTGGGTAGGGATGAGTGTTTTCTTTTTTTCTTATTATTGTTAAATATTTTGTTTTTAAAATTAAAAAATTAAAAGAGTATAACCGTCATTTTCTATGAAAAGTTGAGAGAATAGTGTCAAAAGGGACCTTTCATGCACATTTATGAAAAGTTGGAGATGCAGGAGAGACAAAAAATGTTGGAGACGAAACCCGTTCTTAACTCAAAAGTTAGGGACATTTTGTGAAATTAACCCTATTTAAAAAGAATATCTACTAAAAATATTTATATAGCACCTAATTTTTTTGTATTAAACAATAAATATATATGGAAAATTTCACAAACCTCCTGGAAGTTTTTTAACAAAACCTCACACATCGCGTGACGTGTATTGATGCACGCTATGTGTATTTTAAATACACGTGGCATGCATCTACACATGCGACGTGATGTAGGATGTTTTATAGTCTTACGAGTGATTTTTCAAACGAAAAGTGAAAATTAAACCGTCTAAAATAAGTAGTTCAAATTGCGTCGCAAATATTTAAGTTGGTTGAGATGGCCTTTAGAACACACTCCTCTTATATCCCCTCGCAGTATATAAAAAAGTTAAAATCGATATTTAAATTAGTTAAAATATAATGACGTTTTTTTTTTTTTTTTTTTTTTGGTTACAAGGGGAGTTGGGGGAGGAAGGGGAATTAGATGAGAGGTAGGTGTTATTCTACTTCGGGACCTTTTACTTGAAATTTGAGTATTTAACTATTGCGTCACAATTCAAACTACTAAAATATAACAACTTGTGATTAACACAAATAAATAAATAAATTAATTAAAATATGGTGATCAATATATATTTTGAATAAACAAAGTATAATAATCACAAGTGTTAATTTCACAAAAGGTCTCCAACCTCTGAGTTAAGAATCGGCTAGGTTCCCAACCTTTCATAAAATTCACACATAGGTAATTTTTTTCCACTATTCCATCAAATTTTCAAGAAAATTACCGTTATGCCCTTACTTTTTAATTTTAAAAACTGAATATTTAAAAATAATAAAAAAATTAAATGTTGCTAGAAAATTTTCTCTTTTTTTTTAAATTTTTAATTATTTTTAAATATTCTGTTTTTAAAATAAAAAAAGATAAGAGTATAACGGTCATTTTATTGAAAATTTGATAGAATAATGAAAAAAGACCTATTGTGTAAATTTATGAAAGGTTGAGGACCTAAGAGAGCGAAAAAAAGTTGAGGACCCAGCCGATTCTTAACTCAAAGGTTGATGACCTTTTGTGAAATTAATCCTAATCGCAAATGAAACTCCCCTGCCCGTGTTTGCCACCCAACCAAAAAAAAAGAGCAAATGATACTCCAATGACATCCATTCATATATGCGGCCTAATAATTATTATTAATTTAAATAGATAAATAAATAAAATTGCGGGCGAAGCAAACATTAACATTAACATAAATATTTTTTTGGAAAAAAAACATAGATATTAAAAATTTTCATAACATGTCATCTTATTCGCGGAAAGAAATTTGAAACTTGCGTGCCATGCAGACATTTTCCCCTTTTCTTTTAAGTAAATTTTAAATTAAACTTTTTTTTGTGTGTGTTTAACTAATATAGGGGATTCTAGAAGAGTGGAGCTGAACCGTGACGGAGGGAATGAGAAAACAACAAGACTACATGAGTCTTGGCAATAACTAATATAAGGGATTCTAGAAGAGTGGAGTTGACCCGTGACGGAGGGAATGAGAAAACAACAAGACTACATGAGTCTTGGCAAACTAATTTGTGTTTTAGAAAAAATCCAAAACAAATGTTTGCTTGGTGGGTTGAGGTATGTAGTTTCTAATAAGGTCAATTTCACATATTGTCCCCAACATTTGTATTTTGAATTTCCTAGTCCCCAACCTTTTCTTCAATGCGTTGAGTACTCTAGTTTCCAACTTTTCATAAATTTGCACATATGGTCATTTTTTACAGATTTCACTAATAATTTCGTTAACTACCCGATTAAATTACCTTATATGCCCTATCACATTAAATTAAAAAACAAAAAAATAACAAAATAATATTTAAAAAAAATAAAAGGAAAAACAGTCTACCCCACCATTCATGCTGCCGTCTCCTGATGGTGGTGTGTGGGCGGGGTGGAGTGTTTTTCAATTTTTTTAATTATTATAATCTTATTATTTTTTAATTTTTTTGTTTTTTAATTTCTTGAGATAAGGATACATAGATAATTTTATCAAAAAAATAATGGATTATTGACGGAATCAGTGAAAAAGAACCTTACATGTCGTATGAAAGGTCGTTGACCCTGCACATTGGAAAAGGAAAAAATTATTAGAGCCTCACATGATATAAAATGCAAAGGTTTTAGAAAATATATGAAATTTATCCTTTCTAATAAATCATATTTTACCACACACTATGGAAGTAATAATTTTAAAACAAATAACAAAAGATAAATTGATATAAAAATTTAGTGCGAAGTTCATATTGAACATTCCTTTTGATCCAGTATAATTTATCAGATAGGATTGAGCTTAACTGACATTGCAACAATATTTCTTTTTCTTTTTTTTTTAAAAACCCATTGCAATATATAACAATAATAAGAATTACTTCCACACAGTTTTCACCATTAAAATCCAAATTACATCATTTTTTTTGACAGGAAAATCCAGATTACATCATTGAATATTTATCGTTTCCCAAAAGTATTTTTAATACTTTCTCCATAACACAAAAATATTCTTTTTTCATCCATCCCAAAATAAATTTATCTTTCCTTAATTAACTTTTTAGTTTTCAGATCGGAAGAGCGTCGTGTATTTATGGTGCATGATAATTAAGAACAAAGAAGATTTATAGTGAAATATTAAATAAATTTACACTCTTTCCCTACCGACGCTCTTCCGATCTTATATATTTCCAACAATATTAAGTAAACTTTCTTAATTTATGTGAAAAATAGAAGATGAATATTTTTGTAAGACGGAGGGAGTACAAATTTAATTTTAATTAAACTAGTACTACTATACCTTTTCATTGCTTTGTAATGTAACTTTAAGATTGCAAAATAAGGAGATGGTTCGTGAAGAAAATTGGATTTTGAGATGCTGATAGATAGCTATTTTTGACTTTCTCACACGCGTAAAGAAAAAAACCCTCGTTACCGTTAGCGAATATATATAATATAAATGATAAAAAACCCTCGTTACCGTCGGCGAATATATATAATATAAATGATAAATAACTAATAACTATTTATGGTTAAGAGGATCTGTGACGCGGATTTCTCTCCCTATTATTTAAAGCATAATAATTATTATGAAACCAGAATCTAGTTCTTTCTTATAACCAACTCATTATTATATAGTCAACATGACAACTTATTTATCACTATCCCGATCTCGCGGCATTTGTTTGATGAGATCATATCCACTAGATGTATGACGAGAGATTATTTTTATTATTACCACATGTCGTCATTAGTAACTGCTATATTTATAACTCTAATTCAATAAACTAAGAAGGTGTTTGATTACAAGTATGGAATTTAGTTGGAAAGAAAATATTTTCCTATCAATTGAATTACTGGTAATTAAATTCTATACAAAATGAATTACAACGTGTTTGATTAGAAGTGAAATTGTAAGGAAAAATATGAATTACTTAGAAAACAAAAAACCTACGTCTCCATAAGAAAATATTTTCTTTGTTTTCAAGGAAATGTGGTCACGTGACTAAAAGATGAAAAATATTTTCTATAAAATAAATGTGAATCAAACACACCACAAATTAGAACTTTAGGTGAAATTTAAGTGAAAAACCTCATTTTTCATGAAAAATCTTTCCTAATCAAACACACTCTAAATTCTGGTTATAAGAGAAGACTTTGATTCAAAGATGAGAAAATTTCTTTTTCTTTTTTTCCTCTTCTTTTCCCCAAAAACAATATAAGTCAACTTCAATATGATTACGAACAAGTAAAAAAATGATTACGAAAAATAATAGAATGGGAAAAAGACAGAAATATCCCAGGATTCCAAATCCTACGTCGGGTAGTAATCGTATATGGGTCGGATCATATCCAATTCGGGTGGGTTTAGGGGTTTTTCGATATTTGGGGCCGAAAGGGTTTTTCTCTCTCACTCCCCCTCTCTTTCTGTAAGTACTCATATAGCCGCTTTAACAAGAAGAAGAAGAAACCAGTCTTCTTCTTCTCTGTCACTGCTAATATTTTTTCTCTCTATATTCCAAAGTTGAATTCTGAGCTTAATGTGCTCTTCCGATCTCAATCCTCCGACCACTCCAAACGCTAGTCCGTCTGTGGCACAACCGCAGAAAGTCGATTACTTGAACCTTCCTTGCCCGATTGCTTATGAGGAGATTCACCGAGAAGCTTTCAGTTTGTGCTTTCTCTTTTTGTTTTTGTTCTGGATGTTGTCTGTTCCGATATCTGCTTTTAGGTTTTACTTTTTTCCCCACTTATGACTTTTTTGTTTATTCGCAATAATGGTGGAAAGAAAATGGGCGAGGATGAACGTGTACTTTGGGTAAATTCTCCTGTTTCGTGTTTAGGCTAAGTAAGTAGAAACTTTAGCCTACATTGTGATTCATTCTGGTTGTCATGGGCTTGGTTTGGATACTGTACTGATGTGAGGATATATATGGGTTGGTTCTGAAGAGAACACCTGTAGAGGTGTAAACTAGTATATTAAAGGAATTGACGTGCTGATTCTATTAATTATTTTGTCCCTTTCAATGATACTTGACTGTCTTCAAAGTTCCCTAAGAAAATTAGTTTTTTCTTTATTTTGTTTTCCCTTGAATTTCCTCCATGAATTAGGATTTAACCTGGTGCCCTTTTTTTAATTTTTTTATTACACTTAGGCCAAGAAATAAATGGATTTAGGAGCTGGAATGCTAAGTGAGAACTTTATTAGTGAATTAAAAACTGAAAACTTGAAATAATAATTTATGTTTTTATGGAATATTTTCATATAATTACCCAGTTATTGAAGTATTATTGTCTAGTCCTTAAGATGAAAGGAAAAACGCTTCTTATGGAAATAAATGATGGTATAATGGCGAGGCTTCATCTGCTTCTGCTAATGACCAAGTTTTTCCCATGCAACTACAGGTTAATGAATACTTGAAAATTGACCAAGATCCAAGAAGTCCCAGCATGAAAAAGTATCTTATGTGACCAGAGAGAAGTGTTACTCTTAACAATAAAAATTGTTGTTGTAGAGAGATTATTTCCCTAACATGTGCTCTCAATGACAAAAATTGTTGTTCTAGAGAGATTATTTCCCCAACATGACTTTCTTATAGTTTCCCCTATTTGTATGTAAGACTGAGAATTATTGCATATGATATTTGGTCTTTCTAACAGCAACACAAGCTGTTGCACTTGTCATTGAATGAGAGTAGAGCATGCATATGTGAAGTTGCTTTGTATTTACCAGTTCTTTAGACCTGTTTGTTGCTGGAGCTTGGCTATAGTGTCCTAACCTGTACGTTGGGCTTGAGAATTTATCCAATACCTTACTTTAATTTTCTAAAGACTGTACTTTGCTTTCATAATGAAGAATATTTATATTTATAGGTTAGTTTAGTAAATCTAATCTGTGATTTAGCGACTAGAGTGATTATATAGATGAATTAGCGGATGAATTATGCACATTTGAAGTACATGTTTAATTAATTTTGGTTAAATTATCAACTATGCTTATTCTAGTCGGTACAATTGCGAGTACCAGTGGATGTTTAAATGCTGTAAAAAAAATAACATGGACATCCTTTAATTTATGTTACATAAATGGGGAAGTGTTTATTGAATTATCACCCTTAGAGGAGTTAAATGTACTATGATCATTTACATGCAATATTTACTCGGTGTTTTTCACCATTTGTTGAAGAATATCTATGGTTTAAATTTAGAATGCTGATTCATTTTGATTCAATTGATAAGATGCTGATTGTGTTGGGTCTAATTGCAGTGTCATTGAAGCCAGAACTTTTTGAAGGGATGCGTTTTGATTTTACTAAAGGACTCAATCAGAAATTTTCATTGAGTCACAGGTTGTTTTCCTTCTACCGTAATTTCATTTCTTTTGAGTTTTTTTTTTCTTTTCATTCTAATTATCTTTGTGGGTGGGGTTGCAATATTTTTCTTTTACTGATTACCGAGCATGTCTTTCCACTGTTTATTAGTTTGATGATGGGCCCTACAGAAATTCCTTCTCAGTCATCTGAAACCATTAAAATTCCCACTGCTCACTATGAATTTGGTGCTAACTTCATTGACCACCCAAAGGTTCTTTTGTATTTCCTTAAACTATTCATTTGCATTGATTAAAGCAAGTGGCTTCTTTCACTCATAGGAGCACCTTTTCTCTGGGCAGTTGTTGCTTTTTGGGAGGGTATTGACAGATGGGAGACTGAATGCAAGATTGAAGTGTGATTTAACTGAGAACCTTAGTTTGAAGGGCAATGCTCAGGTATGTTCTATCTGTATATAATAATTCACTTATAATTTTCTCCCAGATCTATTGAAAAAATGGTGACATTAATTAATTTTTCTGTGTAGCTCACACATGAGCCCCATATGTCGCAAGGCATGGCCAATTTTGATTATAAGGTTGGTTTCTATCGTTACTCAAATGTTTTATCATAATGTTGTTTTGATGTATTTCAGGGATTTATATATCTCTCACAAAAAGTTGCATCTGCATACTAAGTAATGCAATGGATTTCTATCTGGGTGGTCACAAACTGGGATGCGGCATCATACACCACTGACAGTGGCCAATAGCCGATGCCACTATAACACTACGGAGCAATAAATTAAAAGCTAATTTAGTCCTCATTTTAACTTGTGTACAGGGATCAGATTATAGGGCTCAATTGCAATTAGGAAATGGAGCCTTGTTTGGTGCAAGCTACATCCAGGTAATTGATCTCAATCTTATTTTTACACTTCATCTTCGATAACACATGCACTATAAAACTGCAAATTTTGTATATAGAATTCTTACCTTTTTGGCTTTACAGCTTTTGTAATTCCATTTTGTAGGCCCCTATGACCTGACACATGAATGATAATTTCTTGAGATATCAAGTAACACTGTATACAGTTAAAGAAGAAGATGACTTCTTTGTGTAATATGCTTGATCGTCTTCCCATTAATCCATAAGGATTAAAACAATGCAATATTATTAACTTAAAACTTTCCCACTTCCATAACGCGGCCCTTAAAAAAATTATTCTCAACTCCGAATATCTTGGGGATGTAACGTATAGGATTAAAGCAACTTATTTGAAATCAAAGTGCTAAATGAATTTTATAGTGTTCGGTAAACTATCTTTCTCCTGATCAAGGGACTGGAATTTGCCAACTCGTCACTAGATGCTTCTTTTCCATACATTACTAAGGTGTTGTTGCTAGTTACTCTATAAGAGCATCTCCAATAGACTCTTTATATTTGAAGAGCACTTGTATTTGAGGAAAATGTTAGTGACAGCTATATACACTCCAGCACTTGTATTGTCATCTTCTGCTTTTTAGTTTTTATGGGATGAGTATGAGAAACAAACCATCATAAATGTCACTCATTTGTTTTTTTTTTTCCTAGTAGTTTTGAATAATAGTTCAGGTTTTCTTTTTTAGTAAAGGACATTTCAATCATCTTAAACGGACTTTGATATATATGTGCAGAGTGTGACACCTTACTTGTCATTGGGTGGTGAAGTCTTCTGGGCTGGCCAACATCGGAAATCTGGCATTGGATACGCTGGCCGCTATAACACAGACAAGATGGTACAAATTTCTTGGCCTTCTGTTAGGAAGTATGCACCAAATTTGATGGCTGTTGCTTACATGTTGAATGGATTCACGTAATGTTTGTACCGGATCTATATTACTTGACCTTTTCTTCACTGCAAATGATGTATTCGTATCCCTCTTTAGTTGCACACATGGAGGGAGAAACATAGAAATGTTAAATCTTGATTCGGATCTTTAGTGCGTATTTGGCTACCAGTTATGCATATAATTAGGTTGCCAAATGCACCCTATCTCTTTCACCATACTTAGGAATTCCAGCGAAAACTTTCAGAATAGAAAAACCTTGGAGTCCACCAAGAACACAAGTAAAAACTCAAGAAACTTTATTGATGATCAATAAGTTATGTTTCATTCCCAATACAGGAGGGCTATATATACAATGGACTAGTGGTATCCTCCAAGAAGGAGTTTTGTTCATTAAATCTTGGAGTGTTGGCCTAGAAGGCTTGGATTGTTGTTCAAGAAAAGAAAAAAAGAATCCTACCGGAATAAGAAAAATTGAAGAATCAAAATTCTAACAAATTAATTGAATCCTAATCCCATTTGTCCTACATTATTATATCATTACTTGGCTTGCAGGTGGCAACTGGACAAGTTGCTAGCACTGGGATGGTTGCTCTAAGCTATGTCCAAAAAATATCTGAGAAGGTGAAACAGTTTGTGTTTTGTAAGATGTTATTTTTTATTTTCATATCTATCTGGTTCCTCGAACTTCTCTAAGGGGTTCTTGGGTTGATATATTACATACAGGTTTCTCTAGCATCAGATTTCATGTACAACTATATGTCGAGGGATGCTACAGCCAGCTTTGGTTATGATTACACTCTTCGGCAGGTAGCTTCTAATCCACTTACTAAGTTCTGTACGTTTTATAATATATTACTACACGTCTTCAGATCTGATAATGTAAAGTGTTGCTGTAATTTGACAAGTATTTTTGATTAAGCTCGTGGTACACTTCTATTTCTATTTTAAACTAGGAATAGAATGCGTCCACATGACTAAATCAAATGGTGGGAATTTTTCTAGTACATATGGGTCCTATGAAATATGTGGTTGTGATTCATTTGATCAATTTTTTTTTTTTAAAAAATAGAAATAGAAGGTTAACAAGCGCCTAAGTACATATTGAAAGAGCCTAAGTGAAATATGTGAACATTAGCTCCACTGTTTTTTTGCCATTATACTTGGAATCATGCATGCTGATGGATTAGTTTTCTCCTAAGAAGCATGGGAAATGGGCAATGAAATGCGGCATGGCACGTGGACAGTCCCCCCCCCCCCCCCGCCGCGCGGGCGAAAGAAAATGTAAGAAAATAGAAATGCTACGCACAATGTTGTCTTACACGACGCTCTTCCGATCTTGGATACCCAAAACATAATATTTCAAACCTTCTTAAACCTATTTCCTTAAAGTACATCATTATTAATAACACTATGCTAAAAATAATCCCAAAATTTTTAAATACAGATTATTTCTGGTTTTCTCAATGCTAATGCTGAAGAATGTAAAATAGAATATGTTTATCATATCTGACTCTCACTCCTTTCTTCCTGACTTGGACTTAAACCAAAATCTAATGTCAACAGAAGCTTTTAGGGAATGTAGACTACACATACAGATACTTGAAGTCAAAAGAAACTCACAAAATTTAACTTATTACAATATCGAATTAACTAATTGATGGTTAATTATACTTAAAAAGGTAACTGAAATAATCTTATATTTACCGCCCCCCCTCCTCGGGGGGTTATCTTCTTTTTTAAAGGTTGAAATTTACTTTCTAAAGGCAATCGTGTATACTTCACATTATCTTTGCAATAGTCTATTACATATACCATTCTTCATATTGTTGGCATATGTATTTCGGGATCCAGCTATAAAAACAATTTCCATATTCAGGAATTTGAGATATTCTGTGGTTTTAGCATAGAGTTATTATTACTAGATATTGATAGTGATGCATTTTAAGTAAACAGTTTCAACACTTTTTTTGAAGTTTTTTATTGTGAGTTTTTATCTTTTGTCAATAATTATCTTCCGATCTTGAGCTTTAGACAGATTATTATACTGGTTCTGGTATTTCTATTATTTAATTGATATTAAATGTTGAATTTATAAAATTAACTATTTTTATCTAGCTTTTTTTGTGCTTTGTGTCATGTCATATTTTTATTTGTTTCCACTACAGTTCTTTGATGTAAACTGATTCCGAGTCCTTGTGGTGCAATCATATGTATGACTGACTTTTCTCCTTTGTTTGACAGTGCCGTCTTAGAGGAAAGATTGATTCTAATGGCTGCGTGTCTGGTTTCCTTGAAGAGCGTCTAAACGTGGGTCTTACTTTACTCCTTTCTGCCGAGGTAAGTATTAACTCATTAGAAGATGCTTGGCACCGAACTAAACCATAACATGGTTGCCACTGTTCTTCAAAAAGTTGTCCACGATGCTGTCATTGAAACAGTGCAGGCCAGGTTATGTAGTTAATTAGGCACTGTTTACCCGAGAATGGGTGGCTTGATGCTTTGATCTCTTAACTTGTAGGCGATACTGTGCCATGGGCCTGAAGGGTTCTTATTTTTCTAGTACCAAGTAATATTTTATTTGATCTTTCTGGTATAAAGTACTCATTTTGTTTCATTTGGTGCCCAATTGTGTATTGCAGTTAGATCATCGGAAGAAAGACTACAAGTTTGGGTTCGGAATGACAGTGGGAGAATAAATTAGGATATGCCTAGTTGTTCCATATTCTCGGTATAAGCTTTATTGTTTGAAGAGCATCAATACAAGGGAGATTGTCTTCACTTTCGATGAGTAACAAAGAATTGGTTTTTGTACCTGTTTTTCTGAGTGACATTATTTATGGGCAGCAGCTCTGCGATAAGATGTTTAGAATCAATTGTAGTTTAGTTTTCAATTTGGAAAAATTTGCTAGATTCTCCTGCGCACAGATTTATTTATCGTATTACAGAAACTGTTTAATTCTATTGTGGTTGCATTAATAAGAAGTTGCTATAACCTTTTTTCTTATGGTCAACTTTTGGTTATCGTATTACAGAAACTGCGCACAGATTTATTTGTAGTCCTTTTGATTGTAAGGAATTGTTAACCCCCGGTGTTCTGAGATGTGTAGGAATCAAAATCGAAGTAGGAGCAACATGCTTCTGTTTTAAAATTAAGGGTTTATGGACTGATGGTCTATTAAATGAGCTTTGCAAGAAACAACCAGTTCAAATATTCACGGCGAATAGGTACTAGAATCTTAGGCCTTTTTAGGAGGAGGAAAGGCTGGAACACCAACAAGCGTCTATTGATTACCGGCCCCTGTTAGTACCCAGTTTGGGAACATCGATTGTTAAAGTGGTAAAGGGTAAGCTGCCAATTAAGTAGCTTACTCGGAAAACACTAGCCTTACGCTTAATGTTTGTGCTCTACAATTCGTTACATGTTGATTGCCTGTGTATTGGCCATCGCACGTGAATGAGCTTGGTTTGAAGGTTAATAATCTTGACGCTTTTGAGTGTCTTGTATGGTATAATGAAGTTTATTTATTTATTTATTTATTTATTTTTTTAATATGCATATATTCATTCTCAATCTATATATATTTCGCTCAGAAAATCTCCTTCCCACAAAATAAAAAATATACACCACTTAAGCATTAAGTACAAGTTGAGAAAGGGTACACTACAAGGACCAAGATAGTTTATGCTCTTTAGAAATTTGAATTTGAATTTAAACACAACAAAAATGATGAGTATAGTAGTATTATTATAGCCACATAAAAGTTTATTATTATTATTATTATTATTATTATTATTATTATTATTATACATATATTTTTTTTGGCAACATAAAAGTTTATTTTATTGGCGAAACACAAAGAAATTGCAAGAAAGTTTCATAAATTATTTCATTGAAGAAATGCTAAATGGCTTTTTCCTAGACATATTTATGAATGGATGAAAATTCATGGAAAGGAGGGTATTGTCATTTCCATTTACCATACCACGTACTAAAGCACAAGAATTAGAATTATTTTTGTTTAAAAAAAAAAAAAAATTGCAGTTCCTCTTTATATGCAACCTAAGAAATGTGGCTTTGTGGCCAAGACTCGTATGGTTTGATCACATTTTAGTTGGCTTCTCAAACCATTAGTTAAGGGTTCAATTCATCTACTTTACTATCCCATTGTAATATCAGAAATATAGCTCCGATCGAGCGCACATCTTGTAATCCACCCAAGATGTTCCAATATCTGGATGATCAACTGTGGCATTACCTTGCCTCTTCACCACCAGATTCAGGTGGTGTTTCACTCAACGTAAATTATGATTTCTTTTCCAGTTTTTTCTTCACGTAATGCTATTTTTCTATTCCATTTTTTTTTCCATATAAAGCAGCATATGATCTATGATTCTTTCTCCAAGAATCTATTAGTTATGTACTCTTTTTCGCATTTTTAACTATTTTCATTCGATGAATACCATATTGAATCCTTGTATGCTTGTTCCCATTATTTATTTCATATTGTTATATTTATTGTATTATTATTCTATTCTCTGCTATTCCAAATATAGCATGAGTTGGATATAAACATAGGTTTAACTTGTTCTCAGAGTGCCTACTGCTTAGTATTGGGCTTTTTGTTAACAAATTCT
The DNA here is from genome assembly GCA_963692815.1 of Nyctanthes arbor-tristis. NCBI lineage: Eukaryota > Viridiplantae > Streptophyta > Magnoliopsida > Lamiales > Oleaceae > Nyctanthes > Nyctanthes arbor-tristis. The sequence continues at coordinate 35,549 of CAVNYN010213219.1, forward strand.
GTTTGTCTTGGGATTGCTTAAGGTGCAACGTAATTCTCTGAAAACTAACAGCAAATCTTTGGTGTTTGCAAGCATTTTGACGCGAGCCTGATAAGGAATAATCTTTCGAGCTCACAAACGAACAAATTGATTTCACCCCAGGAAGAATTCTGGAATTAGTTTTGTGTGTGTGGTTCACTTAAATCCACACTATTGGGCTCAATTGAAAGTCTTGGCCCAATTGGATATTACCGTTAGTTACCTTTGGCTATTTAAAAGACAATGTGGTGTCTTTGGTTCTTTGGAACTTTGGCAAGACTAAGAAAGAGAGGGAGAGAGGCAGTGAGTTGGGTGGACGATTTCCGGCGAAATCTCGCAACTCCGGTGAGCCTCCGGTTCCCATTCCCTAAGGAGACGGTGCCATGATTTTGCTGCTTCCTGTGTGGTCCTAAATCTGAGCTCAAAGACCATACAAAAAGGAAGAGTTTTTGGAGCAAGTTCTTGAGTTAGTTTTCACCACTTGGGAGATTATTTATGGCTTTGTTCTTGATAATATCTTATAATAGGCAATGTAATCTCAACAAATGGTATCAGAAACTTGGTAGGAGGGATCAAAGTGGTGGAAAAACCGGACTAAAATCGAAGAAGCCAGCAGCACAGTTTTTTGAAAAATTTCAAAAATCGGAACTTTGAAGCTCGATTCCGGCCAAACCAGACGTCAGTTGGAGAAACCGATACCAGACCCAGACTCACCGCAACGAGGCGTATCTACAGGAGAAGCGCGTTTTTTCGGCGGCCTCCGGCCACGGTGCGTGGAAGTCACGCGCAGCTTCGGTGTTGCGCTTGTGGCGGCGCGTGGTGCACTTTCCTGTGACGGTGTCAAAAGGCGGATTGTTGCAGACGGCGAGGCGGACCCTCTGGTGGTGGTGGTGTAATTTTCCGGTGAACGATTGAGGCGGTAGAGCTCCGGCAGTGAGCTTGAGGTGGTTTTCCAGCGAGCTATTGCATTATAGCTGGTGGTGTACCGTTTCAGAAGATACATTTTCTGGATTGCTTCATTTATCAAATACCGAAGACCACAAAACACCGTTGTTCAACGATGTTGGGTATTATCACACTAAACTATCCCTTTAGTATCATTTTTTAGGTTGTTAATTGCCTTGGATGCTTGGATGATGGGTGACAGCTTAGATGATGTGGTTATGTGAATTTGTGCTCTCTTATTTGCCATGAAATTGTAACTTGATTGATTGAATTTCTTGAGTAGTCTTGGATTGACACATTTTGTGTGTAAATTGTCTTTGATACCGGAAAATTGGTATTAGTGAATATTGACGTGTGTATGAATGTGTTGTGATTTGCATCATATTAAAAAGTGATTTCGGTGTTAGATTGGTTTAGGTTGCATTTGTGTGTGAGTGACTTTTGTTGGATCGGTATCTCTCTTAAGTCACCTGTCATGGGGTCGAAAGTGGAATTGTCACCATTCGATGGAAAGAGAGATTACTCGGTTTGGAAACAAAAAATCAAAGTCATTTAATTCAACAAAGAGTTGCTAAAGCACTTGATGACCCAAGCATATACCCGGATGCATTGAAAGCTAAACTTGATGAAATTGCTAATATGAATGAAATTGTACATAGTTCTATCATTCTGCATTTGTCTGATGATATTGTGAGACAAGTTGATGAACATAAGACTGCTAAGGAATTGTGGGAAGCTCTTGACAAGATGTTTTTGACAAAAACTTTGCCAAACTGGATTTTCTTGCTGGAAAAACTTTTTAGTTTTAAAATGGACATGGGAAAGGACATTGAGTCCAACCTCGCTGATTTTAGCAAGATTGTCAAGAGTTTGGCCCATAATGAAAAGAAATTTAATGATGAAGACTTGGCTGTTATTCTTTTAAACTCTCTTCCTGATTCATATCATGATATTAGGAATGCTATCAAGTATGGTAAGGATAAGTTGACTCAGGCTATTATGATAGATGCTTTGAAGTCTAGAGAGTTGGAAGTGAAGAAAGAGTCAAGGGGCTTGAGAGAGGAGAGCTTGTTTAGTGGTCATCGGGTATGAGTCCAGCGAGAGTAACTCTAGCTCTAGTCGTAAGAAGAGTAGAGGAAAGTCAAGGGTAGGTCTAAGTCTCGGGATAAGAGTGGTAAGAAGTGTTATAATTATAATATGCTCGGGCACTTTAAGAGAGAATGTCCTAACTCTAAGGGAAAACAAAAAGTACAGCAGGGTAGTGATTAGAACCTAGTTGTTGTTGCTAATTCCTTTCATGACTTGCATATCAATATAGTGATTGATGCTGGCACTTTTAGTGACCAGGAGAGCCTACATGCTATGAATGTGAGTAGTATTGACTTTGTCAATGAGTGGATTTTACATACTGTGGAGGGGGTAGGAGATATTGCCATTAAGATGGATGATGGTATAGTCAGACCTCTATTAAGTGTCAGGCATGTTCCCAAGATGGCTAGAAATCTCATTTCGATGAATGTTCTGGAAGATGAAGGCTATAAATTTGGAAATCACAGTGGTATCTTTAAGGTTTCCAAGGGATCTCTTGTAGTTATGAAAGGACTAAGGAAAATTGGGTTGTATGTTCTTCAAGGTGAAGCCTTAGAGAGTAGAGAGTCACTTTGTCTTCAATTGTTAAGGATAAGTCAGACCTTTAGCATGGAAGGATAGGACACATTGGGAATAGGGGGTTAAAATGTCTTAGTGACCAGAAGTTGTTGAGGAAAGATAGTGCTACACCTTTGAGCTTTTGAGATCGGAACGTGTGTTCTAGGAAAGTGTTTGTTCAACGCATCTCATGAAGAATACAACTAGAAAAATCTCTTCTCTAAATTCAATTATAAACGTCTTTAATTCAGTGATCCTTTTCATGATCTTTTGCGCGTTGATTGAGCAAGTTTAACGTCATCTTGTCTGTACAACATTGATAATAGCATCGTATATGTCATTGCGGAGATTAGGGATCTCCTTCTTGTCATTTTCCCACTTTAAAGCCAACTCCATTTGGAATAAATTTGGATTTGATCAAAATTCTCATAAGTCAGTATTATTTACAGGGCAATTGCTCCTTAACAATGCCATGCGCCATGCCATGCAGCCAAGGAGCATTCATGAAATCTGGGTATTATTGTGAGGGGTAATGATTAGCATTCAAGTCTCAAGCCATAGATATCTGATTGAATACCTAAAATAGATGCTTAGATGTTTAGATATTAACTATATAATTATCATTGTAACGAAAAATACTTGTGGGCCCGGCAGAAGTTGTATGGAAACAAAATAAATATTCTTATCGGTACGACACAAAACAATGAGTGGCAGAGCTCAATAGAAACCTGAGCCAAAAGGCAATTACTCAAGTCCACAATCATTTCAAGTGGCTGCAATTCAATTCAATTAAATGAAGGACAACTGGACAACAAACCGGTCCACATACGCCTTTTCTGCTTCTAGCTGTAACTCTGTCTTCTTATGAATTTCTTCTTCTATTCCCATGTGCTGCTACTGGACCACATCCAATAACTCTTCCATGCACCACACAAGAAGTTTCTCATCAAACTAATTACCTTATTACTACCTAATAATTTGACTACGCACTGAACACTCAGAGCATTTTCAATGTATAATTATAGTCATAGAATAATATGATAATTGGTAAAAAAAATACTGATTTAGAACATTAAATACTTGATATTGTCATAGAGAATGTCATATGGACAATGTCAAGCATTAATTTATTCAATCAATATATTTCTCTCTCTTTCTTTTTTTTTTTCAAAATCCCTAATAATAACTTGCCAAATATTCAATGTTGACATATTGTTGCATTGTAGAATTTTTAATGTAATGCAATGTTCTTTGCCACATATACACGGTCAATCTTATTGCATTGGAGAGGCTCTCAGTACTTTGAATTCTAGTCAATTAAAAACCCACATATATCTATTCAGGGTTCAGATTAAACAACTTAGGGTCCGTGATTCCACATGTGGATTCTTAATTTGGCCCAGAAATGATCTAACATCAGATAGATGGTTTGGTATAATATTAATATATGATTTTGATGATATGTTCATATCAGTGGCTAATATTACCTTTATCGTGCCAGATATCTAGTATTAGATCATTTTTATAATTTGACTACTATAGAGTAAGTACTCTTGAAGTATTAGAATTTACCCCTCATAAATCTTCTAGTACTGTTGTGCTTGTGATTCTATGATGCTTTAATTAACAATGATGTCATAAACTCTACAACAAAGATATGCTTCATCACAAATAGCTAGTGGTCCACATTACACTTCAAGTGTTGCAACTGGCGGCCATTATATGCAGGTTCTCAACCTTCTATATAAGATAATCCAAAACCAACTGAGAATTATACCAAGCAAAAATGTTCCGGCTATTCTTTCTCCTAACTGCCGTCGTGTTCACTTGCAATGCTTCTGTGCAGGACTTCTGTGTAGCAGACTTTAAAGCCCCTGAAGGGCCTGCAGGTTACTCCTGCAAGAATCCTGCAAATGTAACCGTACATGATTTCGTGTTTTCCGGTCTTCGCATAGCCGGAAACACCACCAACATTATTAGTGCTGCTGTTTCTCCGGCATTCGCGTCTCAATTTCCGGGACTTAATGGGCTAGGTCTTTCCATTGCACGTTTGGACTTGGCCCCTGGTGGGGTGGTACCAATGCACACCCATCCTGGAGCTTCTGAACTTCTACTTGTTGTGCAAGGTTCTATTGTTACTGCATTTATCTCTTCTGCCAATCAAGTTTACCTCAAAAAACTTTACAAGGGGGATCTTATGGTATTCCCACAGGGACTTTTGCACTTTCAGATAAATGGTGGTGGCCGGAAAGCGGTTGCTTTTGCTAGCTTTAGCAGCCCAAACCCTGGACTCCAAATTACGGATTTTGCATTCTTTGCCAACAATTTGCCAACCAAACTGGTGGAGAAAACCACATTTCTCGATGAGGCTACGGTCAAGAAACTTAAGGCTGTTCTTGGTGGCACCGGCTAAGTTTATCAGCCATGCATGCATTCATTTTACTTTCAATATGCACTTCAATTTATTGTTAATTAGCATTAATTTCTTCAAGTTTTTCATTTCTTTGTATGCATGGTCATGTTTGTTCTTGGTACTAATGTTTTTTCTTATGCACATTCTCGACTTTGAATTCATTGCCAGAAGAATTTGTCCATATCTGAGACTCGAGATATTAGTCTTCGCTCGAAATATATAGTTCTCTTTAATTTACCTTTTTTCCGATATTTTTTTCTTTTTTTTGTGTGAATGGCACGTGTGTATATTGATGTTATTTTGAAAGTTTAGTTTAGTAGTGAGTATAACACGTTGAAATTCACTGATAGTATGGTAATTTAAAAGCAAGTTTAGTAACCTAGCTAAAGTAATAAGTTTAATTACTGACCAATGAGTAGCACCTTAAAAGGTTCAATAATGACCATATATAGATCGTTAAGTCTAACTAACAGAATCCATCTCAATGATGGATTGATAGCATTTTTATATAAGTTTAGTGATGAATGGTGAAAACTTTTATAAATCCAATGACTAATGGGTAAAAAGTTGAAATTGGCCTCGTTATCAACCTACCAATTCATCAAGATTTAATTTGTCAAGAATAACCATTGCCAACTTGCCTGAAATAAAGGACAAGCTCATAGTTCCAAAGCTCTTAAACTTTTAAGCCACGCATTGAAAGCAAGCAAGTTATTGTTGGAAAAAATTCTAGTGAATACTAAATACTTAATTATACTCTATCCACATATTTTTTTTGCCATGTATATTTATTAGGACGCACTTATAACCCACTTAACCATTCCAAATAACTAATTAATTAAATGAATACCATTTAACACCGTTAAACTTTCCCAGCATGTCATTTTCTTCTTTTTGCAATTAATTTCTTGCTTTAAATTTTCAATCTCATTCGCATGTTTATTTTTTTCTTTATTTTTTCTTTTATTTGACTTCATTTTTATATTTTTAACCGTAGTTAACACCGTCAATGGTCGGACAAGATTTTTTGCCTTGGGCAATAATTTTCACAAATAAACTTGTTTAATAATATAAATAAATAACATGAATTTTCCTATAATAAAACATAAATGTAGTTCGACTTTTGCCAATGTTAACACATAAATGATATTCACAAATAATTAATATAAATGTTTTCGGACCATTGCGAGTGTTAACAATTAAAAATATAAAATGAAGACAAACAAAAAATACACGCAAAAAAAAAAAAAAGGTGAAATGACTGAGTGGATGAGATTGAAAAATTAAAAGAAGTTACTAGAGAAAAAAAGGTCCATACAAAAGGAAATAAAAACCATGATATGCTCCGCCGGCGGGTTGATGGAAGTGTAACATAGATGCAGCTATATTTGAAGTGGACGGTAGGGTGGGGTGTGGCTTCATTTTGCATGATGAGATGTGGTGCGGTATGTTTCATATGGAGGCTAGATTCCAAGTGAGAGGCAGAAGGTATGTGTTTGAGATTTGGTTTGTCATGGTTGAGGTCTATGGGTGTCTCGAATGTTATTATTGAGATGGATTCCATGTTAGTGGTCGAGGCTATGAGGCGGTGGACAGCTAGGAGTTTACGATTGCAAAAAGCTCTTGGATGGAATGGTCAACTTTAGGATACAACATATTTGTCGACAAGCCAATGAAGTGGCTCATACCCTTGCTCGTTGAGCTCTAGAATTCCAAAGTCCTGGTATTTTGAATTATGCTCCTTCTTGGCTCTCACATGTACTCGTTATGGATATTTCTTCCACTGATAATGAGAATTAAACTTGTTTCCTTAAAAAAAAAAAAAAAGAAAAGGAAAAGGAGATAAACAAGCATAAAAAGATAATCAAGAATACCCCGTCAAATAAAAAAAAGAAAGGAAAGCAAGAATAAGAAATGGATGTTAGTTAACAGTGTTAATGATATGATTTTGTTCACCCACCCACTGTGGGTAGTGTTACATCACCCACTTCTAATGTGGCGCACACATGACCGTCATATGATCGGCTATGTATATGCCACATCAGAAGTAGACTATGTAACTCCGCCTACAGTGAATGAGTGAACATGACTCGTTAATGATAGCCATTTATAATTAATTAGGTGTGATTCTTAAGTGGGTATTAATTAATAAAATACACATGGCAAATAAATACATGGATTACTTGGTACTCATGAAGTATTAGAAGGAAAAACTTCTCATCTCACATGACGTGTATAGATACGCGCCATGTGTATTTTAAAATATATAGCTTGGATAAAATGTGCGTGACTGCATCCGCATGCGCCATACAGAATGAGAGATTTTGTTATAAAATAATATGTTTTTGAAAATTTTCCAATATTAAAAATTATACTCATTAAGTATTAGAATTTTTTTCCGCTAAGATTCTATTCCGATTCTAACTAAGATGTAGTATTTGTTAGCATTAGTTTAATTTGATTCATTTCATATATAACCGTCTCATCAAAAATAAATACTGAATTTCCCAACCGGGCTCGTCATTAGAACTGCTTAGAAACTTCATCAAGAAGATGCAAATTCTTTGACAATCTCATCATATCCCGTTACAATGGTTTCAACGCTGTACATTTGTAATTATGCATTAATAGGATTCCTTTGGATTTTACCTCGTCTCCACGCATCAAGAAATTTTAAAAACCCTTTTCCTTAAGTGGTACGGTCATATTCTCCGGCAGAGGCTCCGGCGATCTGAACATGGTTTTTGTCGTCTCGGTCACGTCGGCGAGTAGGGGACTAAAAACACCGGATATGTCCCGATTTAAAGAGGGTTTTCTGGAGAGAGTTGGGGCCTTTCCACGATTCTGGTGGGGGTCAAGTTTTCTGCAACATTTTGAAAAATAAAGAGGGAAGAAAAAAATTAAAAGATGAGTGAAAGACCAAAATGAAACTTCCTAAGAACCTTTTAGGAACTTGAAGGAACATCACTGAAAGCATAGGGATCAACATCGGCTTTTGGGTAACTAGAAGGACAAATATGTAACTAAAAGAAAGAATGAGGAACAAAATGAACATTAACGACACAATAATGATCAATCTACAACATTCAGAAAGATGAGGCAGCAAAACGGAAGAAGTTTAGACAATTTGGATAAAAATGAACTTCACAGATACTCCAAGGACTAATAAAAATGATAAAGAAAGCATGAGTACCAAAAGAAACATAAATGAAAGACGAAGGACAAATATATACTTCAAGAAACATTGAGCAATAAAATAATCGTCCCAAAAGAGGAAGGATCTATTAGAAATATTTAGAGAGTTGAATAACCGAAATAGAATAACTAGAAACAGTTTGGATAAAAATGAACTATTTAGACATCTGAAGGAGCAATTTGAAATTAAAAGAACATTTGTGTATCAAAATAAGCTTTAGCGAAATTGAAGCACCAAAATGTAACTTCTAGAGAGTATGAGGACTAAAATCAATGTTTATGTAACACAAAGGATCAATTTACAACATTCAGGAAACAAAAGGACTAAAACAGAGGAAAATGATATAAAGTGGAGCGAAATGAAAGGAATGGAAACACAAAGGATCAGCTTGAAACTTAAAGAAAATATGAGGACTTATATAATCTTCCACAATAGATTAAGGACCAACATGTACAACTAGAAACATTGACAACCAAAATGAACTTTGCTAAAATTGGAATACCAATTTGGAACCCCCAGAAAGATTAATGATCAAAATGAAAGAGCCCCAATGATTTTGGATAAAGTTGAACTTTAAGTAAACAAAAGGACAAATATTAAACTTCCAGAAACCTTGAGGACTGTACTTATCTTTTCCATAACCTAAAGGACTATTTTATAGCTATAGGAAGCTTGAGGATCGAGAATAATGGAAATTTAAAGACTAATATGCATCTTCCAAAAAGTTAAGGACCTAAATTGTGGATGGGAAACTTTTTGGATGAAAATAGACTTATCAGTTACTTGAAGGATCAATCGAAAACTTTCAGAAAGTGTGGAAACCAAAATGAAGATATCGAAAGGACTAAAACAGTGGAAAATGATATACATTGTAGCAAAATGAATTGACTAGAAACCTGAAGGATCAGTTTGAAACTTAAAGAAAGTATGAGGAATCACATAATCTTTCATAGTAGATTAAGGAACAACATGTACGGCTAGAAACATTGACAACCAAAATGAACTTTATAAAACTAGAATACCAATTTGGAACCAAAAGAAAGATTAATGATCAAAATGGTGGAACTCAAAAGATTTGGATAAGTTTGAACATTAAACAAACTTGAAGGATCAATATTGAACTTTTGGATTCCTTGATGACTGTAATTAGCTTTCCCGTAACTTGAAGGACTAGTTTGTCGTTTTAGAAATCTTGAGGTTTGAGAAGAATATTTCTGGAAACCTAAGGACTAATATGCATCTTAGTGAATGTCTACAGACCTAATTGGGGGATAATAAAAGATTTGGAAGAAAATAGACTTGGTACTTCTGTAGACATCAAAATTTTTATTAATTAAATTATTTAAATCAATTTGGCTGGATTAATTTTATTAATCCAATTAAGTCTTAAATGAAATAGTCAAGTCTTGCAAGAACTCACTTAATGATTAAGGGCCCATTCTATTTAAAAGTCCACTCTAAAGCCCATTAGACTTTTCTAAAAGTCTATAAATGCCCTCATTCATTCATTTAAGGGGGGGGGGGGGAGAAGATAAAAATAAGGAAAATTCTCTAAAATCTTCTAAGTTCCAAAACTACAAAACAAAGTCCGGAAAGAAGAAAAGCCAGAAACAGAAGTCAAGAAGGGGAATCGATCTTCCAGCAGGTTCTATTGACAGTTGGGATCAACTTGAGCGTGAATTCCTTACGCGCTTTTATAGCACTAGGCGGACAGTCAATTTTCCAGAACTCGCAAGAACCAAGCAGAACAAGGACGAGCCAATTGTGGAATATATAGAGCGCTGGAGAAACCTTGTTCTAAATTGCAAAGAACGTATAAGTGAGTCATCTTCTATTGACATGTGCGTTCAAGGCATGCATTGGGGGTTGCTTTAAAATCTTCAAGCAAATATGCTCCACTCATTAGAGGAGTTGGCGACTCGGGCTCATGACCTTGAACTCCAGATTGCAAGGCATGGAAGCTATTTACCAAATGATCCACGTGAAAAGAAAGAGCTTAAGAAAGATGTAAGGAAAGATGGAAAGCCAGGTAAACCTAAGGAATCCATGGCAATTTCGACCCTCCCTACACGGATCACTTTCAAGAAATTAAATTCCGATTCAAGCTCAAAGTTGAAGTCGGAGTATAAACCAGACTACAAATCAAGTAGGTTTCAGGGCCAACAGAAAAACCTTCTTACTCTAAAAGAGTTAGCAGAAAAGGAGTATCCATTTTCTGACTCTGAGGTTTCCAGAATTCTAGACCAACTCCTTGAACAAAAAATAATAGAGCTCCCTACACCCAAGAGACCAGAAGAGGTTGGACAAGTTGATAATCCTAAGTGCTACAGGTTCCATCGTATTGTCAGTCATCCGGCGGAAAAGTGTTTTGTATTAAAAGATCTTATTGTTCGTCTGGACAAGGAAAACAAGAACAAACTCGAGACATGTGAGAAATCAACTGCCAACTGTTCGATGGTATCCTTTGGATTATTTGATCTGATCCTAGTTTCTGAGGATCAATCACCCATTCTTCTGACTTATGGTGCTAAAAAATCTACTACTTCACCAGTAGATCTTGGACCTCATCTTCCAAAAGGCGCTCAACAAGTAGAACTCAAAGTCAGCGGGGAAATCACAATTGTCCATATCTACCTGGAAATGAAAAGGCCAAGTCCATATCTTCCAACGTTGCTCTTCCGATCTTGACTAATGAACTGGGCCTTTGGGCCTCCAATTCCGAGTTAGAAGATGAAGTTGGTGATGGCTGGTCCACCTTCATAAGCAAAAAGGAAAAGTATCAAAAATCAAATAAGACAGGTGAAACATCATATATTTCTCATTGTGCAGATCGGAAGAGCCAGTTCCTAGGGATGGGAAGTTCTGATGTCCAATTAGCCGAAGAGACATCATCAGATGATGGTCAGGGGGTATGGACAGTCGTAAAAAGACGGCATTGGAAGGCTCCAAATCGTGCAGACCTCAATATCAACAATGAAAAGCTAAAGCCAAGAAGAAGGCTAAGGAACAACAGGAGAAAGAAATCTAAAGCTAAGTCGAAGGCAGCCGAAACATTACAAAAGATTCCAAACCCCATAACCTTAGGAGAATATTTTCCTAAGGGTTACTTTAACAGAGAATAATTCTCTTCCAATATGATAAATATTGAGGGATGAAGTAAATCTCGTAACAATAAGGAGGGAGCTTCAAAGACAACAAAGACTCTAACATGGCTTAACAACATTCCTTCCAACACAAGTGTGACAGAAATTCTACACCTTCCGTTTGATGATCGTATGGCCTTAGTTGCGGCATTAGTCAATCCAAAAGAGTACCAAGGGAAGGTGTTCATGACTACAACTCATCAGGATTGCATGGCTACTATATCTTTTAGTGATGATGACTTGCAAATAGGTTTCATCTACATAATCAGCCACTGTATGTTAGTAGTTATGTCCGAGATTTCAAACTCCGTCGCATAATGATGGACTGTGGTTCTGCCATAAACATCATGCCAATCCATACTATGAAAAAGATTGGATTAAATGAGCGTGATTTGGCTGCAAGCAAAATTATGATACAAGGGTTCAACCAGAAAGGCCAAGGAGCTATTGGGATGATCCGTTTTAGAATGCGGATAGGAGAGCTGGTCTCATCAGTACTCTTTCATATCATTGATGCCTAAACATCATATGAATTACTACTTGGCCGTGTTTGATTACAGGAGACCGGGGTGGTGGCTTCCACACGGCACCAATGCTTCAAGTACTATCGAGATGGAGAAGTCAAATGTGTAGCGGCAGAGACCAGACCATTTACTACAAAGGAAGCATACTTTGCAGACGCTAATTTCTACTTCGAAAATGAAGAGTAGCGCCTCGCCGGGCTGTCCGCTTATGGATTTGAAATCGAAGAAAATATAAGGTTTATAAGGTTTGACCTTCAATTTCCTACAGAGAAGTTAAAGGCATTTGAAGGGGAATCTTATAGAAAGTTTTTTTGTGTCTCGCCAACAAATGCTAAGGCTTCAAAGAAAGATCTGACTTTTCCTGCACCTAGCATTCCCAAGATACTTCTACCACATGAGCTGGTTAAAAGTTTAAAAGCTGATACCACTGTGATGATGGTTCCAAATATCTGTAAGCTTACAGTTTCTAGTTCATCACAAAGGGAAGCTTCGGGTTCAAAGGTAACTAAAAAGTCAAAGCAGATTTTTGGAGGACATTATAATCCTCGAGCTCATAAGCTGCTAGAAAATTCTAGATTCGGAAAAGGAGAGCCTCGAAAACTAGGCAATCTTAATGCTATCCTCTCTAATGGACGTACAACTTCAGATAAAAGATTTGGACTAGGATATAGTCCTGATCCACCAAAACAAATTAAAATTAAGAAGAAGGCCTATGCAAATCCTATTATGATCCAGATCTTTGAAGTTCCAGATGAAGAGAAGAAAGAAGAAAGATCTTCAATTTTCGATCGGATTCAAAATGAAGATGTTAGAGTCTCGGTTTTTGAGAGACTAAAAGCTGAGCCTTCTACCTCATCAAGGTCAAAAGGCAATTTATCTGTCTTCCAAAGGTTAGGTAATGGTTCTTCCATGCCTGAGGACGCGAATGGTGATTCGTCTGTTAAACCTAAGCCTGTTCAAAGACAATCTGCATTCTCTAGACTTGGAGTCAAAACTTATGACCAGAATTTGAAGCCTCACCGGTCAAGAAGAAAACGTAGGAATAAGAAGTATGTTCAGAAAGATGACATTGTTGAGGAAAACTTCTCAGTCAATCATATTGATTTTGAAGAACAATCAAATTTAGAAGCCAACTCAGATGATTCTACTAGAGCAGATGAAGTTGAACCAGCTCCACCGACACTTGAGGATGGAGGACAAGCTACAGTAGATGACTTAAAATAGTTAAACTTGGGAATGGAGGAAGAGCCAAGACCTGTCTATGTTAGTGCTCTTCTCAGTTCTGAAGAGGAGGCTGAATATTTCAAGCTACTGCAAGAGTTCAAAGACGTCTTTGCATGGTCCTACAAGGAAATGCCATGATTGGATCCCAGGGTTGCGGTACATCATCTTTCAGTAAAACACGGCATCCATCTGATCAAACAGCCTCAAAGAAGATTCCTGCCAGAATTAATTTCACAAATAGAAGTTGAGGTTAACAAGCTGATTGAAGTTGGATTCAACTGTGAAGTAAAATATCCGACATGAATCACCAATATTGTTCCGGTCAGAAAAAGAATGGCCAATTACGAATATGTGTCGACTTCCGAGACATGAACCAAGCCTGTCCAAAAGATGACTTGCTACTCCCAATTTTCAGAATTGATGGTGGATGCAACGACTGGATTTGAAACTTTATCCTTTATGGATGGATTTTCTGGATACAATCAAATTCGCACGATCTAAAAGACGAAGAGCTCACAGCATTTTGAACTCCGAAAGGTATATACTGTTACAAAGTCATGCATTTTGGACTAAAAAATGCAGGTGCAACTTATCAGAGAGTGATGCAAAAGATTTTTGAGGATATGATGCACAAATGAGTAGAATGTTATGTCGATGACTTGGTTGTCAAATCGAAACAGAAAGGTCATCACCTTAAAGACTTGAGGGTAGTATTTAAAAAACTTTGGCGATACCAATTGAAGATGAATCCACTCAAGTGCGCTTTTGGTGTTTCTTTCGATAAATTCCTTGGTTTCATTGTTCACCATCGAGGAATTGAGATCGATCAATCAAAGATTGATACCATAGTCAATATGCTGGAACCAAGAAATTTACATGAGCTGAAAAGTCTTCAAGGAAAATTGGCATATATTCAAAGATTCATCTCCAACCTTGTTGGAAGATGCCATCCCTTCAACAAGCTGTTGAAGAAAGATGTGCCTTTTCAATGGGACGAAGCATGTAAAAATGCTTTCCAAAGTCTAAAGCAATATTTATCTCGTCCTCCAGTGCTCACAGTCCAATCCCAGGGAAACCGCTGACTTTCTATGTGGTGGTGCAAGATCATTCTTTAGGTATACTTGTCGCCCAGGTAAATGATGAAGGAAAGAAGAACGTACTCTATTACTTGAGCCGGACCTTGGTAGGTGCTGAATTGAACTATTCACCAATCGAGAAAATGTGCCTAGCTCTAATCTTTACTGTCAAGAAATTGAGGCATTATATGTTGGCACATACCGTCAATTTGGTTTCAAGAGTAGATCCGTTGAAATACATCATGTTGAGACCTATTCTTTCCGAAAGGATAGGAAAATGAGCATTTTTGCTGTCTGAGTTCGACATCAAATTCGTCCCTCAGAAGTCAGTCAAAGGACAAGCCTTGGCAGATTTTCTAGCTGATCATCCAACTCCAACTGAATGGGAATTCACTGAGGATCTTCCAGACGAAGAAGTCTTTTGTGCTAAAGTCATCCCCTCATGGAAACTATTCTTCGATGGAGCAGCCCGAAGGTATGGTGCTAGGGTAGGAGTTGTGTTTGTGACTCTCATGATCAAGTCATGCCATACTCATTTACTTTGACAGAAACCTGTTTAAACAATGTCGCGGAGTATCAGGCACTCATCATTGGCTTGGAAACAGCACTAACTATGCAAGTAAGACAACTTGATGTTTTCAGAGACTCTATGTTGATAATTAATCAACTTTCATCTGAGTATGAAGTCCGAAAGCCAGAGTTGAAACTCCACCACAAATATGCATCAATGCTCATGGAATGAATTGATTCAATTAAAATGAAATTCGTTCCAAGAAGTGAAAATAAGGAGGCAGATGCTTTGGCTAACTTAGCGGCTGTCTTGGCAAAAATCTGATGAAAACGCTACCCATTCAATATTAGTTTCTCAAAGATGGGTGATTCCTCCATTACAACCAGAGGAATTTGAAGAAAATAATAGTGTTGAAGACGCCAATGAGAAAAAAGAAGATTGGAGACAGTCCATTATTGATTATCTTCAACATCAAAGATTACTTGATGATCTACGTCGAAAGAATGAAATTCAAAGATGAGCTGCTCGATTTGTCTTTTATAAAGACACATTCTACCGGAGATCATTCGATGGAGTTTTCCTTCGTTGCCAAATGGTGAGGAAGCACTCCACGCCTTGCAGGAAGCTCACTCGGGAATATGTGGTGCTCATCAGTCTAGGCCAAAGCTTCATTTCCAGATAAAAAAATGGGATACTACTGGCCTACTATGGTACAAGACTCCATAGACTACGCAAGAAAGTGTGAAGCCTGCCAGGTCCATGCAAATTACCTACATCAGCCTCCTGAACTATTGCATCCGACAATAGCTTTTTAGCCATTCGATGCATGGGGTCTTGATGTGATAGGACCAATAACTCCAAAATCTTCGGCTGGACACTCGTACATCTTGGCTACGACAGACTATTTCTCTAAGTGGACTGAAGTTGTTCCATTGAGGGAAGTAAAGAAGGAAAATATGGCGGACTTTATTCGCATTCAACTCATATATCGATATGGGGTTTAGAGACATATCATCACTGACAATGGGAAACCTTTCTGCAATAGCCACATAAATAATTTATGTGCCAAGTACGGGTTTTGACAATACAACTCTTCCATGTACAATGCCGCAGCCAACGGTCTCGCAGAAGCATTTAATAAAACATTGTGCAACCTGTTGAACAAAGTTGTATCCATGTCTAAAAGAGATTGGTATGAGAGAATTGGAGAAGCTTTATGGGCATATCGCACTAGTTATCAGACTCTGGCACAGGCTACTCCATATGCTTTAGTGTATGGAGTAGAAGCTGTTCTGCCTTTAGAGTGTCAACTCCTATAACTTCGGATTGCTATTCAAGAAGGATTAACTGTAGAGGAAAATGTCCGTCTTCGACTTGAAGAACTGGAAGCTTTAGATGAAAAAAGGTTGGAGGTACAAATGCATCTAGAATGCTACCAAGCTCAGATGGCAAAATCTTTCAACAAAAAGGTAAAGCCTAGGTCATTCCAAGTTGGATATCTGGTGCTTTCAGTCCGTAGGCCAATAATTATTTCCAAGAAAGCAGGGGGCAAGTTTCAGCCTAAGTGGGATGGTCCTTACGTCGTCACACATGTCTTCACAAATGGAGCCTACAAGATTGTTGACAAAGACAGATTGCAAATAGGACCAATCAACGGAAAATTCTTAAAGCAAATGCTTAAGTTTTTTTTTTTATTTTCCCATTGTATTTTTTTAAAAAAGAAAAATTGTACTTGCTCCTGGCCCACAAGAGGATAAACTGTGAACGGCTAAACTAAACTAAATAAAATTCTCCTTTTGAAGTGAACTACGTTTTGACTTGATCCCTTTCAAGGGTACGTAGGCAGCTTAGATAAAAAAGTTGTTAGTCTAAGTTCAGTCTTATATATATTTAAAAAAAAAGTTTGTTGAAACTTCAAAAAAATACAGGGAAAAAGATGACTAATTAAATTCATTTGTATTAAAACTTTCGAGTTTATAGAAGACTGGGAAAAAAAGAGGAAGTAAACACAATGTTTTAAAGTTGTTCTGGCAGTTGCAAGAGTTCTTCCTTAAGAGCGTCTCTTTCTTGGTCAATGTCTATTATTGAAGTGCTGTCTCTGATTGGTATTTGTTCCAATGAGGCCAAAGCATTTTCAATCCTGCTCACCTCTTTAGTGTTGGTTAAAGTTCTTCATTGATCCGGTCAAGCTTGGAAAGCAGTTTAGCCCTTGTGTCAGTCAAAGAAGCAGAAATCATCTTCGCCGCCTTCAGATTATATCCTAATTCCTCCATCAGCCTCATTTTTTCTGCTGGTGAAAGACTGTATGTTATCTGCTAATTTTTGGAGAAGTAATTGTCCACCTTCAGTAAAAAATCTTCTATATGGTGAAGGAAAGGTTGTGGATCATTTCGAAAGCGATCGACAATCACACGGCTGATGTTCTGAATATTTCTTTCCCACCATATGCGGAATTCCATACCTTAAAGCTTCTAAAAGCTCAAGCTTAAGGTATTTAACCATAGCATCTCGAAGTGCTTGGTCCACATAAGCAGAATTCTCAGTGACATCTGCCGGAAATCCAGAACAAAAGAAAAAGTCGGTCTAACTTCCTTGTTAGCTGAAGAAATTACAGCTAAATTTTGCGAAGGACGATCATTAGAGATAACTAGCTCAACTCTAGTTGGGTTGGCAGTTTGAACACCTGAAATCACTTCAACTTCACCATCAGAGATTTCTTCAATGTTGATATTTTCAGGTGCAGGTTCTAAAATACCACCACCAACGCTACTTGGATATCGGCAAAGGATGGGACGATTATAAGACTTGTCCATGATACCATAAAATCCTCTGGTAAAAAAGGATGCAGCCCAAGCATACAAAAAGTGTCCTGCAAAAAAGTGCTTGGTTTTTACTTTTGCGGCCGAGAGGACAATTTGACGTTTTTGTAAGTCCCCTATAAATGTTGGCCAAAATGGGAGGAGGTAAGCTGAATGTAATTCCATAAGCCATTCTAGAAGCTACTTTAAAGGTTGCTGGACAGAGATATTCATCTTGGGAAGGGAAGATGAACCGATCTCAAAGCCAAAGTGAAAGGTAAGCGGCTACCTCTAGTTCTTCCTTTTCATCTGGAGACAAATGAAATTTCAGCTCAGACCATTGATTCTCATTCCTGTGTTCAAGTCTTCCTAGCTTGTCAACAGCTAAGGGTCTCTTAATCCCTATTGTTGCTGCTTTCTGCTGTCCTTTATATGGCTTCAAAGCCATTGCTTTCTTAAAACTTTCACTCTTCCGAGGATTGGAAACATATTCCGACTCTTGGAACTAAAATTCAATCTAGTCAGTATGACGAATACGGTCAACATTCTTTTTGTGGGCTAACCATGCATAAGCCTTGAAAAGATATAGGCACGACTTTGGGAGCAAGGTGGTGAGTTCTGTAAATGTTGGAACCACCTCTTCATAATATTCTCCTTGAATTTCAAGTCCTGCTATCTCTTGAATGTCCCAAAGTGAGATGCCAATTTCACCTTGTGCAGCAATGAAGGTGTTGGTGTCAGGACACCATGATTCACAAAGTGCTCTAAAAGCAGCGTTCAGGCGAGAATATTCTTTTGCAGCCTGACAAATAGCATGAGCTATTCCAGTAAATTTCTTTTTATAAAGAAGATCACATGTCCAACTAGACCATTCCCAAAACTTCGGAAGATAAGAAATTTCGGCGCATGATTCAATTGCACTTCCCCATTTCACAAGCTTTTGAGAGATTCTCTCAGCTAGGACTGCGTGTGGAACACATGTTGCAATGTGAGTATGATGAAAAGGAAAATTCAACAAAGGATGATGTCTGGGGCCAGTCGTATGCTTTTGAGCTACAGTAAGAACTTTCGTGTACATGTTCACAAGAGGGATTGTCTCAACAATAGGGCATGTCATTGACGCTTGAACACCAATCTTCAACGGGCCAGTGACATTGGTTTGACTGTGATATCTCACCAAAGTATTGGGAAAATTGATGGCATTGCCTGCGTCAGCAATCTCAGTGATATCAAGTGAGTCTGAAACATCATTTCCTTTGGAATTTGTTTTTGGCCATCTCTGAAAAAAACGAACAAAAGAAAAAATTAATTAATTAATTAATTAATTACAATATTGAAGCCATCAAATTAACTATCCAAAACAAAACAAAAAAAAGTAAAAAGTAAGTCTACAAAACTAAAAGACCAAAAAAAAAAAAAATAATAATTCCATTATGACTTTCCATCTACCATGTAAAAAAAAAAATTAATTCGTCAATTTCATTAATTTATGTTTTGAAAACCAAGTGAATTTCCATGAATACAAGATTAAGTGTATTCCGGATTCCAAATTTTTGAAGCCCTTCAAGTTCTTCATTGTGGGTTTCCATGAATACAAAGTAAAGTGTATTCCGGATCCCAACTTTTTAGAAGCCTTCAAATTCTTCACCCTCGAAAATCAAATGAACTCCCGTGAATACTAAAAATATTTGTACTCGGGATTCCATATTTTCGAAGTCTTCAAAAATTGTCATCTTCAAGAAACTAATGAACATTCGTGAATACCAAATTATACGTATTCCGAATTCCAAGTTTGATGTCTTCAAAAAGTCTTTCATTCCTGAAACTATGGGTGTTACATAAATACCAAGGTAAAAGTATTTTGAACCCCAATTTTTCAAGTCTTCGAAAAGGGTATCTTCCTAGGAGCATGAATATTTCAAGATATTAAGACATATCTTGAACTTCAAATTTCTAAGTCTCGTCATTGTGCCAAAAAAAATGATGAAAAAACCCACACAAATCGATTCATTGGAAATAGGAAGACATCACGTGAACTCAATTCCATACCCCGGCTGCAGAACGCAAAAAAAAAAAAAAAAAAAGAAAAAGAAATTCACGAGCTAATAAAAAGTTGTAAGCAATCCTAATCCTAGGATATAAGCAAACATCAAATAAATAAATAAAGGAAAAAAGGAGTTTGCAACTACCTAATTAAAAAAAAAAAAATAGGATGATCAAAGTTTGATTAAGTGAAAAATCCAAAAGTAGTTTGAGGAGGAAGCGCAACAATAAAGTTTGTTCTTCTTCTAAATAAAAAGAAACACCAAAAGTAGTCTAAAATCTAAAGCTGGCTTGAAAATTTTCTCAAAGTAGTTATCATAAAGTTCTCCTATATTTATATAAATAAGAAGGTAGGTTGTTTAACTGCAGTAGAACTCTTGTATAGTGTATCCAATTTCACATTAAACTCTTGGTAGTTAATCCACATGCAAATAAAACTTCAAGATAATTTTTATTTATAAAAAAAAAGGAGGAAAATCTTTACGGTGAGAACGAACAAATTCAAAGCAATCACAAAAGTTAAAGTTCCAATTCAACTCAAATGATAAGACAAAATTCAAATGGAGATGTCTTTTGATTAAAAAAAACATATATATATATATAAATAATGATAATAAAATCATAATAAACAAAGAAAAAATGCAAAGTAAATCCAGATTAAATGTTAAAAATCAAGATTTATCTATTTATTTTATGATAAATTGATAAATCTTGGGGGCATCTGTAGACGTCAAAATTTTTATTAATTAAATTATTTAAATCAATTGGGCTGGATTAATTTTATTAATCTAATTAAGTCTTAAATGAAACGGCCAAGTCTTGCAAGAACCCACTTAATGTTTAAGGGCCCATTCTGTTTAAAATCCACTCTAAGGCGCATTAGACTTTTCTAAAGGTCTATAAATACCCTCATTCATTCATTTAAAAGGGGGAGAAGATAAAAACAAGGAAAATTCTCTAAAATCTTCTAAGTTCCAAAACTACAAAACAAAGTCCGGAAAAAAGAAAAGCCGGAAGCAGAAGTCAAGAAGAGGAATCAGAAGCCAAAGTCTTCGAAGTTCTTCATCTTCTTTAAGTCGAAATCAAGTCTTCAAGTCCAAAGCAAGTGATCAAAGTCTTCTCCATATCAAATCCAAGCTTTAAGTCTTCAAAGCTGGAATCGTCAATCAGAGGATTTGCAACCTAGCAGTGACAAGAGCATTAATCCATTTCATTTTCTTAAAGTCTTGATTTATAACAATTTCTGTATTATTTATTTTAATACACAAAATTTGTTGTTACAACTTCATTGTACGATATATATATATAAGATCCATCTGTATAGATATCATCATCTACATCCAGAAAGCCATATGCTTTGAAAGAACCTTGTGCATTTTGGGAAGGGTTTTGATTGATCAAAAAGAAGAATCTACTTCAACCGATATGCCCTTAGGCACGGCCATACATAACATAGAAATCATACTTGGAAAGGGTGGACAATTAGTTAGAGCATCAGGTGCTGTAGCGAAACTGATTGCAAAGTTTTGTCATAGCATTTAGTCGCGCCAAAGCCAACATATATGGAACAACCATAAAAGAAAACTCTTGTTGTGGTCTTTTATGCATATCAAATCCATGCAACTTAATTTAATAACAAGTAACAAATTGAACTAATAGATTCTCATATATCAAATGATTTCGAAAGGAAGAAATTGCTTTGTTTTTTTTTTTTTAAGTTCAATATTGGTTCGAATTGATACTTTAGATGCAGATAAATCATATCTTGTAAATTATTCAGAAAGTGTGGATACCAAAATGAAATTATGGAAACTTGAAGGCCCGGTTTATAGCCTTTGGAAATGTTGAAGACCAAAGTCAACCCATTCAGAATTCTTTGGACGTATCTGCAACTTTTAGTAAGCATAGTAGCCAAAACGTATGAATTCAGAACGTTTTGAACCACGATGAGCTTTTCAGAAATTAAAGGACTGAAATAAAAGTTTCAGGTGCAGAATTTCTAGATTTCAACTGAAACTTTGAAAGGCCATAACTCCTTCGTTTTAGGTCAGAATTTTATGATCTTTGTATCTTCAGAAAGCTCATGAAAAGATCTATCTAGCTATTCCAATTATATATCATGTAGATGATCATATAGAGCAGGCAAGATTTTGTTCATTTGAACTGGGGTTTGTATTTTCCTCCAACATACAAATCGAAATGAAATGAATCCTGTTAAGAATCACATTATGCTCATTATTATTATACTGAATTTTCATGAATTTTCGACACGCACTTCATTAGATGCCATTGTTTGCACATAAAAGCTGTACTATAAATATAGATGAACTTATCTTGTACCCACATGCATATCCAATCAATTTTCATCAGTTTTTCCATGCCATGCCATCATAATATATAAAAGGTTATAGCGTGGAAGTTATGGCCATTTTAAATTCAAATGGGTAACTTCTCCCACCAAAATCAACCCATATGGGCCTGCCTAGAGATAAATTCAACCTCAGTTGTGCGATATATATAATTATAATTTGATTCATCCTCCATATGTAATCATCAGTCATCTCATCGTCCTGTAGTATTCCACGTTTCCCTCCTTTGCTAGACTGTTATGATTATTTATTATCTTTTATAGTTTTTCAATTAGTAGCTAGTCTTAGGTTGGTACATCCTGGTTCCATTATGCCCTTTTGTTTTAGGACAGTTGATGTAATTATTCCTTATTTTTAAGTTCAAAACGCATGCAAGTGAATTTATAAAGTGTGAAATGAATTATATTTTCTATAAACATTCAGGTTTGTGATGGGAGTTTATTGATTTCCTCCATTGCAGCTCCACAGGCATAATATTTATTATAAGACATCCCACAGTTTCTTCAGTTTTGTAAAATTAATAGATCGTCACTCTTGCATTTCCTTATGCAAAGCTTGAGATTTCCCTTTCAATTTGATAGATCAAAGGTCCATTATATTACTTTCTCCAAACATTTCCTATAACTCACGCCATATAGATCATATATCAAATTGGTGTAAATGAAAGCTTCCGTACAGTTTCTTTAGAAATCAAATTCAATATCCATCACGTCACCATAGAGTCTACTCGCTTCCATTGATCAAAATTAGGGGAATTCTCATCTATCAGGCATTTTACATTTTCCATTTCTGAACCCTAATTTCTCCTACGCACCCAACGCAATTCGAATTACACGACTCCAACTTAAGTAATTATTACCTGATAGTGGCGTAGTCACTGTTAACGGAACTCATATTGTAATGTTCTATATAGTCCAACGCTAATAAAGACACGAGTTGACCTATTACAAGTGTGTCACATAAAAATGAAGATGATTGGTTGAGATTTGTGCCGTACATATAGTTATGTCAAATATGTGGACGTGATTGACTTGACTAGATTTTATTTTTAAATAGAAATGGTTCATGAATATGGGCTTAATCGACTACATTCAATGTACAAGTGTAGTAATCTTTTCCTACTTAATTTGTATTGTTATCTTTGTTATGTAGATTATTCTTGTAGAGGAATTCTTTTGTATGTAGAAATCTTTGTATAGAATGTTCTTTGTTATGTAGATTATTCTTGTAATTCTTAACCGGTGTACAATACATTGTAAAGCTGAGTAATGAAAAAATCATCTTCGCACAATTCTTGTAGTTACCAGTTGAATTCCCGGATTATCAGAATTTTGCAAGGTCATTGCATCTTCCTTGCGAGTTTGCACCAATTCATCATCATACATCTCATCATTGTTCGTGTCCTTGTTGCCTTGTAGTGAGAGAAAATTTCACTTTACATTGTTCAAATCAATCAAAATGAGGTTACAGAGAGGCGTATATGTAACATATGAACTAGTGATGAGCCAAACTAATTAGTTAATAAACAAATTAGGACTAAACATGTGGATTAACATGATAAAGTAACATTGAGTTTTTTTTTTTTTTTTTTTTTTTTTTTTTTTTTTGAATTGGAATGTAAATTTATCCATCACTATCACCCGCAAAAGTGTGGTGACAGGAAAATGGGAATATAATCAATTTTACCAGCAGTGAAACGATAGCAAAAGAAGCCAACACACGTGCAACCAAATTTCTACTAGAAACATAATTACACAAGCTGCAATCAAGTAAATTCGAATGTGTGTGCACATATGTATGATCAAGTACAAACCCCAATAATTTTTTTAATCACTATGAAAAATAATTTTTCAATAGTCTCTAATTATAAAAAAATCACATGCACATGTGGTGATATATGACAGCGCCATGTGTGCGCCATGCGCCACACACGCTATGTGGTAATCAAGTGCGTGTATTATAAAGATCACGTGGTCTCTCTAGGAAAATTGGTATAAAAGTTGAAAATGGATCATCCTTGCATGACTGAGGAAGAAATAATAATTATGAAGTTAACGGTACAGTTTGCTTTGGTCAATTCTTTTTCCTAAAAATAGGAAGAAGAGGGCAGAGGGGAGGAATCAACGTAACTGGATTATTATTCAGATGCAGAAAATAGTAATCTGTGTAGATGACAAGTGTCCTCTGAACTGACACAGCCCGATACTTAAACAAGTGGCATCACGGTGCCAGGGATTGCAATTTGCAGGTGGATAAACTTTGCCACTGGGGCAGGTATAAATGGAAAAGAAAAGTAAAAACTCATTTCTTGGCATTTTCTAAAGGTTTTGCTTTGCCTGCAAGTTAATTCAAGAAGAAAACCCAGGTAAGCATGTCCTGTTCATGTGTGAATAGAGTATTTGTTTATCAGACTTGGTGCTTGTTTGGGATAGATTATCATCTATATTGATTTTCTGGGTATTCTTCTCTCGTGCGTGTAAAAATTGAGTACTAGTTGTGGGTATTTGCATGAAATAAGCAGTTTTCTGATATGGGTTTCTTTGATTCTTGGGTATGGGTTCAAGAAAATGATGATTGAATGTTTTGGGGAAGGTCTAGTGTAACTTATAAGGGGAAATCAATAAATAATAGTGGTTTTCGTTGGTTTTGGTTATTAAAATGGCTTAAAGTTTTGGGTTAGTATCTGAATGATATATGTATTTCTTGATTATAGTTCTTGCTCTTGAGAGTAGCGATTAGGGATGAATCAGTAATATTTAAGTTGTGAGATGCTGTTTTCTGTATTTAGCAATCTGCACAAGTCTGTGCACCTTCAAAAGTGGTGCTCTGATGCTAGAAATACAAGTGATGATGATGATATTTTATAGACTGTCTCGGGGATCTTAAAACGAATACTTGGTTTAGTTAGAATGCGCTTCATTTTTGTTTAATAAGTACTTTCTTCCTTCGGTTTACGAATTTTGGGACCTTAATTTGTTGGCTGGAATTAGATTCTATTCTTTACCCTATCAGACAATTTAACGAGTTGGTAAATAGTATCTTTTAGTACTTGCTTAACATGCACTTTTGCATTAAGATTATTGTGTATAGGAATCATATGCTAAACAACTAGTTTGTTTGCCATATCAATCAAGCAAATGATGTTTATTGAACTTCAATCAAATTCTATCCTTTTAGGCAGAATGCAAGGAGGAATTCAAAAGATATTCTCACGCGGAAATGCACTCACGAACGCTGTTCTAAAGCACGTTCGCATAGTGACTCCAGCCATACGGCCCCTTGTGTTTGCACGTCATGAGTCAGTTTCAGCTACTCGTATGGAAGAGCAAGGTTTTGAAAGCACCAAAATTTCAGACATTTTGAAGGCCAAGGGGAAAAAGGCAGATGGATCCTGGCTTTGGTGCACAACTGATGACACTGTGTATGATGCAGTGAAGTCGGTATGAAATTTGTTAATTAATTCCAGTTCAATTTCTTAAGCATGTGATAAGGTATTGGTACATCAATTCTGTTAGATCATATAGAACCCAGTAATAGTGGAGACTTATCACATTTGGCTCCAAAGTCTCGTATAAGGAATCTACGAAGTATTCCATATGTCTGAGGGTCACGATACTATGAAAGAATTTTAAGGGCCAGCCTTTTCTTTTGGGGGTTGGGGAAGGCATGAGAAAACTGTTTACTTTTCTTCTCCTCTATACTGAAATTCTACAGCAGTGAGCTCATTATGGGCAAATCACTATACTCGGTGTGTTTGGTTAGCTCTGGTTGTGGTTTTCATTTTCTATTGTTGTGTTCGAAGGAAGGATAGAAAGCTTGATCCATAACAATAGGCTTGCTTTGCAAAGTGACAATTATGTAACTTGGGGATGCCTGAATTACGTGTGCTGCAGATGACACAAAACAATGTTGGAGCCTTGGTGGTTGTCAAACCAGGGGAAGAGAAGTCCATTGCTGGGATTATCACAGAAAGAGGTAGACAACTTACACAGTTCTCTTCTAAAACTGTTAACGACACGGTTATTTCCAGATATGACTATAATTTGACTTCATTGATGCTTTCCCCCATTGATTTGTATACTAATGACAACATTGCTTAACCTCTTGTCTGAATCATGAAGTCAAAATCTGATTATTAACCAAGCTTTCTCCAGACTTTATCATTTGATGCATCAAAACTTCTGGTGCCTGCTCGTATTTGGCTTGTGAAGCATATTTTGATGACATTCGATGAATACAGATTATCTCAGGAAAATGATAGTCCAAGGAAGGTCATCCAAGTCAACAAAGGTTGGGGACATCATGACTGAAGAGGTAACTATATTCTTAACAAATTTCAATAGGAAAGATGCTAAAAGTATTCAATTTTCACCAGCATTTCGTTCTTTTAACACCATCCGTTATAGTACTGAAATGCAAGAAATCTTGAAACTGTGAGATTTCTGATTGCAGAATAAGCTTATAACTGTGACGCCAGATACCAAAGTTTTGAAGGCAATGCAGCTAATGACAGGTATTATAATGCTCCTCTTTTCAAGACATTTAGAAGAAAACTGTGAAGAAACAAGAATCAAATAGTAACAATAGAGAGTCCAGCCAAAAAGTCGACTCACAATTTTGGACTTGGGTTCTGCAGATAACCGCATCAGGCACATCCCAGTGATCAACGATTGCGGAATGGTTGGCATGGTATCTGTTGGAGATGTGGTTCGTGCTGTGGTGAGTGAGTACAGGGATGAATTAGAGCGGTTGAATACATATATACAGGGTGGATACTAAGTGGTGGTAACTGATAAGCTGCGAATGTCATGAAGTCGTGCTTTTCCAAATGCTAGTTGAGAGACCCGACTGCAGATATTGTTAAACACGTCCCTTGATAAGTTCAGAGATGTTAGTAGCCTCGAAATCATGTATAACGAGGCAAAGAAAAATAATAGATGTCCGGCTTGTGGGTACAATTTGAATGTATTGGCTTGAGTCAAGAACGTTTTCTTTGATTATGGTGAAGGTTGACCGGAAATATTCCATGGCATGCAGACTTAAAACTAACATGAAATGCAGCTTAACTTGTAGCAGTTGAATGTTCCCCGTCAATATCATGGCTGCCTTATTCTTACCTCTTTACATTGTTGCTGAAGCTCGACTTTCTTGCTTTCGCCTTTTTAAGTCACCTACTTACATGGGCACAATAGCATCATCGAGAGGCGATCATTTTCATTTATTATTAACCCCAGTAGGGTTAATGGTGGATTCTTCTACATGGTTAGGAAACCGAGTTACATAATTCCTTTCTAAAATGTTAATCTACTTGATTGAACCGCTCTATAAGAATGTCCAATAACAAGATTGAAGAAATATTAAGTTCATCAAAATTTTCATTCCCTAGTTTTTATTCTGTCAGTAATGTGTCGAAACAACGAAAACATGTTAAAAAATGTAGATCTAAGTACAGCATTCAATTGCAAATATAGAATTGGTGGAAATGTTAGTTTTAGAGGCCATGAAGGTAGCATTGAATTTTCATTTCCAACTCAGAAGCAGGTTTAGAACAAATGAAGAAGAGAAGAAGTGGAAACAAGAAAGTAGGTGAAAACCCAGCATTTTACCTTGGTTTTTGAACCGGACTATGTCTGTGCTTCAGTGAATACAAAGCTACATTTCAATTGGAGAACTACTTGTATGTATTCTGTATAGCAGAGACAACTTTTAACAAATGAAAATTCCGCGCTTCATTTAAATCAACACCACAAGGCTCAAAATTATATGGTGTCTATCCTTGGATAATCAAAGACCAAAGTAGATGAAATACTTGGTAATCCACCACATATGGAAAAGGAATCATATGCTGTGGACAAAAGGTAAAGTTGATCAAACTAACTCGTAAATGAATAGGTTCTAAACCTACTTCCTTCTGTTTCTCGGTCACATTCCTACGATCTGCCTCGTAAATCTGGGAGCTGTGGAGGATATTTCCAAAATTGAAATTTTTTCTGCACTTCTGTACTTCAGCTCAGAACATCCTATGTTCACGGAAACTTGTCTCAACATTGCTGAGAAAAAGAATCACTGTGATTTTTGTCCGCAAAAGGAATCTAAGTATCTTTAAAATTTAATAAAAATTCAAATGCAATTCAAGAACATGTCCCTTCATGGAGCCCAACCTCAATCTAGGCATCATGTGGTGAGAAGTAAGGATCCATTACAAACAAATTCAGGGAAACATATGGCTTACAGATTCACATAATTGCAGTTTTCGTACCAAATTTCAAGTAAAACACATATATTCAATTGAAAACATCCAGATCCTTAATTCAATTGTTGCATGTTATCAACAATTTTTTTTTTTCACCACCACATATTTGACAACAATAACTTGCCCCATCACTTAATTTGTATTATGCTTCATCAAACAACCTGAAATTAAAGATTGCAGTAAACAAACTAAAGTTTAAATATGTCCTCGTGCAATATTTCAAATAATCAAATTGTTGCAGTATTCAGTCAGAGCAAAAATTTTCTAGCATGTGCGGATGGTACACACTATGGTGCCATCTGCGCATGTTGTATGCCAATAAAGGTCCCTTTTTGAGTTTTAAAAAAGGTAGAAATTTTGTTAGCACACCACATGTGCAGATGGTACCATAGTGTGTAGGAATGGGCAAAAATACCAGCTCAACCGAGCCAAACCGAAAACCCGGCCGAACCAACCGGTTCGCATAAACAGGTCGGTTTTTGGAAAAAACCGAAATTTTGGGTAGTTAAACAGCCTAAATCTTTGTAAAACCGATCACCAGAACGCCCAGCCCTATTAGTGTGTACCATCTGTGCACACTAGAAAATTTTTGTCAGTCCTAGACCCCAAATTTGGAGGAAAGGTTGGTTGTCTGACAGATAAAGCAACAACAATTTAAGATTTGGAAAGCTAGCAGAACACAAAATGTAGTATGCAGAACAGAAACATTTTAAGAGCATATAGTACCTGAAACATTTGATTGCCATCAGGAATTCCTATTTAAGAGGCTTCATACACTGCCGAATAGCATCAGAAAATCCAGATTACATAAGCCAAGTCATTTTCTTACAAACTGGGTCAAACTAGAAGTCTAGGATACTTACAATGCTAGATATAATGTCACTTCTTTTAACAAGCAAATTAATGGTCCTTAATGGAAGGTGCATGTATCAAACATAGTTGAAAGTGCTCAAAATAATTTCCCAAACATTCCGCAAAAAAAAAAAAAAAAAAAAAAAAAAAAAAAAAAAAAAAGCATTTCCATCAGTTGATGTATGCTAATTGCTGAATTCATTGTTGTTATGATTCTATAGTTCTTTTGGATCCGCATGAATTTATTACTTCAATGCTCATTTTCTTTACTCATTTTAGTGATATGACATTTGACATTTTAGGATATTGGACATTTTGCTCAGTTATGCCAAATATATTCTCCACACTGCATGTCAGGTAACCACACAGGCACACATCACATGGTCACTCCATCTTTAAGAATAATTGATTCCAGGAACCATGGCTGGCATTTATAGTAACAAAAAGGTCCATCTCATGGAAAACAGGTACTAAGGAATCGTCGAGTATTAAGAGTTATGCTACATTCCCTTGCCTGATCATTTACCATTAGAGTGATTATCTATCACGCGATGGAATATGACATATAAACCCCCCACAAGGGAGAGTAGAATTATTCAAGTAATAAATAGAAAATCATAACGAACAATTGAGATGAAAGAAATGTTTGTTAAAAAGGAGTTGCAAACACTGTGAGCTTGTTCTATGAAGCTTTAAATAAATCTAAAAATTTATAAAATCAATATCAACGACATATTCTCCACAAAAAACAAAGTTTCACACTTTTCAATAATCTTTCTTTAGATCGCAACACCACATCTGCGAAAAATCTAACTTTGATCTATCTATTTACACATAAATCTCCCAAGAACAAGTTCTATAACGTATTCACATTACTCAGCAAATGCAAGTATTATCAACATATGACTTAGGCAGCTGGAAGTGGGTCTTGATTCTTAATAAGATATATTTGTAACTTATTCAGTTGTGCTAGTGTTGTCTCATTTTCAACATTCCACAATGTAGAAACCATAGATAATGCCAGCTACAAATTGGTAACCCATAGCAAAGCCAACGAAACAAGAAGATGATAAGATGAGGGAGGCCCTATTTTACCTTAGTACTCCTCAACTCATTCACTGCCATTCGAAGAGAATCATCAGATAAAATCAACCGTGATAAAGCCCCGGTGCTCAACCTGTAAAATGATTGTCAAAAAATAGTATATTGTGCTACAAGAGCTTGGCTACCCAAGTAAGTAAAAATAACATTTGATAGGAACTCAAATTATTTTACCCTAACTTCTTTGCAGCATCTGACACTGAGCCGTCAACTGCAACTATCACGTCAAGTAAAGCCTGCATTCCCTGTATATAACAGAAACATAATTAAAACGGTATCTTTTCATTGACCAAAAAGAAGTGCCACAATGAATGAGAAGTCAGACCATAGCAAATTTTGGGTTATTTGGTCCAATCTGAGGCCCTTGATATGATCCCTTCATAGTTGACTAAGAACCAAAAATCTGCACTAGTTCCACAGGAGGTACATACGCATCAAGATCCACGGCGTTCCTCACTGGTTTGAAAGGAAAATAACATTCTCAATACATGGCTTAAACAAATATGGGACTACAAGCAGCAAAAGTTGCTGTTAACCCTTAAAAGTAAGATGTAGTCTAATGAAAATTGACAAAAGGTGAGGATTCAAAGCTGAAACTACACTAAATGCACACCTTTAAGTGCTAAAAGAGTACGCAACCGAGCAAGGGCTGATGCACGATTTTTGTGTTGTGATCTGTCTTCTGCAGCCTGTCTGATTGTAATATAAATACATATACACCAAGACATAATACGGATTCATGATTGCTAGATATCTGATCATGATTGCAAGATATCTGAGTAAACCTGAGCAATAATACCGGTCGGAAGGTGCTTCAATCGCACGGCAGATTCACGCTTGTTACGGTGCTGTCCTCCTGGTCCTGATGCCTTGAAAGTATCCATCTCACACTGACTGATTAGCTGCTCATCTGTCATCATTAGATACTCTCGACCACCATAAGTCTCACAAGTACTGGTGTTACCAGTTAAAGAACCAGAACTGGAATTAGTAGAGAAAGCATGTTTATTCCAACTTGTTATGATTACTGACCACCTACTGGCTTCTGTGTTTCTTACAAGAAGATTGCTCGGATAACTTCGATAGTAGTAACGCCGTGACCTAGCAAAAGATTTAGTAAAACTGCAGCAAGTACCACACGGAAATCTTAGGAATGGTCTTAAAACAGAATGAGCCATCTGGATGCGTGGCAGGGGCACCAGAAATTCAATCTGCAAATTGAGAACTATCAGAAAATGCTTATGCTTTCGGAAGAAGGATCATATGACAAGTCCTAGAATTTGAACATGAATACCAGATAGCAACGGCCTACTTAACGAAGAGGAAAGCAAAAACAAGAGCATTATCAACTATAAGCAACGTCAAAGGAAAATGAAAACAAATCCCGGAAACAATACAAATTGTTTGAAAAACAGATAATCAGAAATCAGATATATAATTAAAAAAACATCCTGGTTTTCTCAATACATTTCTGATTTCGCCACTTGTAAAATTAATGGGGGCAGTTATTTTACGATAAACACTTGAGGGGGCGGTCCGCCTCTAAAAAACAAGGATAAAACTATAAACGGCCACAAAAGAAATTTCAAGTTTGGTGATGAAGGTACCTTCGGAGCTTGACGATGACGGCCAGATGTAAAAGCAACGCAATTGATCCCATATAGAGATTTTCCCGTAAGGCGTGAGCGTTGAGCTTTAATTACTGGGCCAAGTCCTTGATCCATTGCTAGAATTGTTTTGGTTAATGCTAATCATTTACATTTTTTTCCCCGAAAGTAAAATTAGCAGAGAGTTTGACATAAAAGTTAATTCAAAATTGTAGTTGAATAGAAACATGATCGGTCCCTCTAATAAAAGAGACCTGTCTCTGGGTTCAGCCGCATAGGCCTCAATGTGCGGCCGCACCCAGCCGCACAGGTATATGCAGCCTGGTTACAGCTTTACAGGCAGTGAGCAGTGTAGCCGCACATTGAGGCCCATGCGACCATATGGATAGATTTGTCTCGGAACTCAGAGACAGATCTGTCTTCTTAGAAAAATCTGAAACCAGATGGAAGATTATATAATAATAACATGACAGTTAAACATGAAAAGTTAGGACTACACTGACAATAGTAGCTAGAATTTTAGCTTTTTAGGTGAAAGAGGATTATTGTTTGAAATATATGGTCTAAAAGTATAGAGATATTATAGTAAATTGTGAAAAAGTGAAAATATGCGGTTAGTGTGAGTTTGAATAAGTTAGATGTCTCAGGTCCGATTCTCCTCATGTGAGGGTTTGTCTACATTTTATATGTAGTTTATAGTCTCCTGTATATGAGTTTGTAGTTTGTATTATTAATTTTTGTGCTCTGTATTTCAGAAAGATATATATTTATATGTATTTGTAGTGTCATAATGCGGATTGTAATTGTACTTCAAAAAAAAAAAAAACTCATAAATATTGAGTGAAATTAAATCAAATTAATATATATATATATAATATTCCATTATATTATTTTCAATAATGTAATATAGCGCGTAGGAAATTTTGAAGCACTAAACAACATGACATAAAATTAATCTAATATCATATCTATGACACCATATAGTGTCATATGGTGTTTGGTCATGTGACGTGCCCCGATATGATTGTGATTTCTCATGTGATTTTTCTCTATAAATGCCATATAGCCATATAATCCGTATGATGCCATATCATATAGTGCTAAATCAAAACTACAACATCACATGCTATTAACAAAGGCGGAGCTAGAAGATGCACAAGGGATTGCCAAAATTAAATTTCCATTTTTTTTAAAAAAATTTTCAAAGAGTTCTAAAATGATTTTTTTAAAAATGAGGTAGTCACGGACAAGGGTGGCTACTCTCACCTCCGCCCTTGGCACCACTCCAAATCATGTTAGATCGGACTGGTGGCATACCACATCATACCACAAGTGCGTTATGTAAATGGTAAGTTATATCAGTCAAAAGTTGAGGTGAATTTTCTAAGATACATGTAATAATACTCAAAAGACGTCAACGTGAAATTAGTAAAACAAACACAGGAGGGTTAAGACCAGATCTTAAGGTAAATATGCATAGACTTCCAAATTCAAATAACAACATTTTGCACAGAACAACAGTTCTCTACACTAGGATTTGGTTGATTTCTGTTTGGCCTTTTCAATGAGGGGTCTTAACTGTTTCTTCTCTGCAAGGATCTTCAAGAAGTTGAACAGAAAAGGTATATAATTGTGTTTACGACGGCTATTTTCTGTTCTCCATTTCTTGAACTTCTCTTCCTCCAACAGTATCCTCTCAGTGGCAGACTCGATCCCTGCATTTATTTCTGAGAGTGTTTTGTTCAGCGCTTCCACGCTACCGCTGTCCACCAGCCTCTCAGACTGGAAAGCCGCCAGCTGCTGAAGGATTCTCTCCCTGTGTCTCTGGAGATCCTTGAGCTCGGCTGTGTACATTTCTTTCCTGTTCTTGATTATCGCCATTAAGTTGAAGCGAATTTCATTTTTAGAATATCTCTCAATGCGTTCTTGGATCACGGGTTGTACCATCTGTAACCATCCAATATCATCTTGCCCACCTGGACACTGGCCAAGGCTGATGGGTCCCTCCTTCAATCCATCAAGTTCATATAGTACGCCATCAACAGGTAAATAGCTTATGAAGTGATAGACATCATCATCCTTCCCAGCAGATTTCTGCTCTTCAGGCACAAACGGCTCAGGTCTTGCAAAACTGTTATGTGCTGTTCGAATTGCTTCACTGTTATTTATAGCCAAGCCTTTTAATTCAGGTGGAAAATTTTTGGTGAATTCTTTCAGGGCTGACAACTCTGGGCCAATGTCGACATCTGGACTGTTCATCAGAATCGACAGGATTGCTTGCGTTGCACATGCATTATTGATCACCTGTAATAATGAGTGAAAGTAGACTATACTTATTGTTTCAAATTTCAATCAGAAGATTAATTATACCGTAGCACAGAAACTAACCTGGCTAGCAAAAAACAAGTTTGGATTTGGATCCTTAATCACAACACGGTCATCCTTTTCACCGGGGCGCCATTTGAAAAGAAATATTAGACCATATATTGGTCTGTAGATTGGGAATTAGAAATAAAAAGACAAAAATCCGGAAATTTGTAAGCAAGTGACGGTAAACTAGACAGCAGATGTTTGATTGATTTACCTTAGACTGTTCAGAGAATCAAGATCCAGAGTATACAATTCCTCAACCTGCTTGCTCTCCAGAGATAGGAGTAACAAAAATGAACATTCTAAGTGAAAACAAAAGGAAAGGAGCTATTGAGAAAAGGGGAGTCAGCAAAAATATTCCATACTATTCACAAACACCCCACTGCCAGAACACACACACAAAACATGACAGAAGGGAGTGCTACAAATAAGAATAAGCAGGAAGCAACAGAACACAACAGCGAAGATGACAGGGCTTAGCATCTTCTTTAGATAACATTATTGACACGAATCAAGGAAAGTTCTATCTGAATCTAGCTTTGGAACAACTCAAACATCAACATGAAAAACCATGCTCAGACTAATTCACATATAATTCCCTGGAGTTGCACAAGGCACCAAAATGCTTGACTTATCTTTAGGTAGAACGTTCGTCTTTTTCAGCCAAGATCATTCATGTAGTTACCAAACTCTTCCCCTTGACTGTATAATTTTGAAAGAGTGCAAAACCAAAAACTCTTTTCATTTAAAATATGTTATTAATCTTCTTAGGTGTTCACACGTCAAAATAAAGAAATATCATGGAAGGGTAAGATAAAACAAAAAACTAAATTAATCATCCTGATCTAAAATACCTCTCTTCTTTTTCTTTTTCTTTTTCTTTTTTTTTTTTCCCTTTTCTTTTCTTATTATTATTATTTTTTTTTTTTGGGGTGGGGGTTGGGGGTTGTTGTTGGTGCTCTAATTACCTTAAACTAAAGTAAATAGAAGCATACTTAGTGGACATTCCAAAAACAATAAGGCAGCCCTCAGTCAGTGTATGGAGAGCTTACCGACATATACCCCACAAAACAATGTTTCTATAATTTAAACTGCTAAGAAGGAAAGAAGTATGGAAGTCTTACTGCAGTGCAATTTTTCTTTCAGTTATCGATTTGTGTTGATCAAGGAGGAAGATATAGATACGATAATTTAGATTGCAAATTTCGAAAACACTATTTTATCAAACTTGGAAAATATTACATTTAGTTACTAGATACCACTTAACTCATAGCATTTTGAAAAAATTTTAAATGGTTATATTAACATTAATTGTAGCACATCTGAAATGGGAAAACCAAGAAGCATAAGCTAATTATCCCTGGGGGGCATGAAAAAAAGAGCTCACTTGTGAAATGAAAATATGCAAGGAATCTCAACTCAAATGCAAAGTACATGTTTATGTATGCGTGTGTGTCTGTATATACATCAGTCAACTACTAACTCTCAGCATGATTGTGAATAAGTTTTACATAGTTATATTTTTATCAATTGTTATTTATCTGAAATAGGAAAACCAGAAATTGTAAACTAATTATCCCTGTGGAGAAAAGAAAAAGATCATGCTTGAAATCAAAATATGCTAGGAATCTCAATTCAGATCCATGGTATATTTTGGTTGTACCTGCACACCTTTAACTTGCATCTGCTGTATAAGTTCAGTGAAAACACCTGCAGCAGCCAAGTGAAAAATGTAAATAATAATTAATGCAAGTTTTATAGAAATGCAACCATATACAACATGGGAACCAACTTCTAATATCCTCAATAAGAAACTTTTGAGATGCAAAACGTAACATTCGTGCAGTGAAGTGCAGCAAAATAAAGGCCATGTTACTGTTTTAGAAGGATATGTACTCTTAGCATAAGTTTCTATTAAATTTATATTTTTATCCGAGATCATTTGCAATAACATGATTCATTGCTTTTAATTTGTCTTAGAGAATGTTCCAGATAAGTAAAATTATAATTAGGAGCTATCAGTTTGTGCTATTTTGGGTCCAAAAAAATGGCGTAACATGTTGACAATTTATCACAAAGAAAATAACATTTTATTTCAAGAAAGGAGTATTCTTCAATATCCCAAATTCAAAATCCATCAATCTACCATACTCATAAATGTAATGCCAAAAATTAAAACTACATTGGTAGACTCTCACAGAGGTCCTTTTTGTTACTGATTACATACATTTCATTAGAAAGATAAGAAGAGAACAAATAGAGCAAGTTCGGATTATTTGAGTTTCTGGGATAACTCAACTGCCAATAGAAAATTAACTAGCAGCACAATAAACATGTTTATTTTGGATAACCCAGAAGTTGATTGTTGCTATCAACGTTAACATCAAGTAGCTATTGACAAATTTTTTAACATCAATGCCAACTGAACTGGCTGTTGTAGCCTAAAAAACTAAACCACAGA
Organism: Nyctanthes arbor-tristis; assembly: GCA_963692815.1. Taxonomy (NCBI): domain Eukaryota; kingdom Viridiplantae; phylum Streptophyta; class Magnoliopsida; order Lamiales; family Oleaceae; genus Nyctanthes; species Nyctanthes arbor-tristis. The sequence continues at coordinate 72,100 of CAVNYN010213219.1, forward strand.
CCTAAAGAAACATCACCAAAGAACCCCTAATATAAACTGTGTACTGCAATGGTTTTTGCAAACAAAAGATTTACCCCTTAATCCGCAACAAAAAGAAACACAAACAATTCGAACAAAATGTGAACCACCTAAAACACCAAAAACAAAACATACCAGGATCAGACTCGATAGTGCACCAAGACATGATTTCCAGTCAACAGCTGCAGTAATACAGAAATCACCACAAATTAGGTGATAAACTTTGCATCAATAATATACAGAATTTCCCTAATACTCAAAATGAACACAAAAATACTAGTCAAGTCGACCTGGAAATAAACGAAAAACTGAAAACATATCCGCATAGAGTCATCCACCATAAATTAAACGAATTATTAGAACTTCATTTAAGTCCAAACTCTAACAGAGGCTCTCAGTATCTTGTGGGCGGTGAAACATACCTCAAATTCCGACGGAGCGTAAGACAATACGGCAGAGAGGGCGGTGGCGAGCGGTGTTCTAGACTCCGGAAGTCAGGGAAATATTTTGACGGGTAGGGTTCAACTTCGGGGGCCAATTGATAAGTCAATCTAGGATAATTGACAACTATGGCACTACTTAGGACAATTTTGATCAAACGTATGCCGCCATACGTCTGACTAGCGTATTTTGTTTAGACAACCTACGTGTGTAAATGGAATTGGTATATTAGAGAAGAATTATATTATGAATAATAATTCTATATAGACAAATAAATAGATAAAAATGGTAACAAAATGAAAATGTGACTCATTTGATTACCATTAATGAAAAGGTGATGTGATGTGTTGAAAAACAGAATCGTACTATGTGTCAGTTTTATTTAAATTTTTGTACCTTTTTTTGTTCAAATAGCACAACTAATATTATTCATCCTTATCATCAGTCTATATAAAAGTCTTGTCAATATATGATAATAAGCTCAATTAAATGTATGAATATTTGTTTCATTTAATTAGACTAATTATTTAATACTAAACAAATATGGTACCGGTGACTGATAAATAACATTACTCGCACCGTGTGTTTGATTGTTAAAGATTTTCATGGAAAATGAGTTTTTCTACTTAAATTTTTATTTTTGTGGTGTTTAATTGACATTTTTTCTATGAAAAACATTTTCCACATTTTCTTTGTAAAAAAAGAAAACATTTTCCTATAGGGGTGTATATATATTTCTTGTTTTCCAGATAATTCATATATTTTCTCGTGAATTCTTCTTTCAATCAAACACGTTGCAATTTATTTTTTATTTCTTTTTAAGTAAATTCCATATTTGTAATCAAACGCACCATTAGAGGAAATGCTAGCACACAAATTTGTTGATATCTAAAAGTTTATTTTAAACTTAGTTAGCAATCTATTTTTATTATTTTGAAAAAGAAATAAATTTTCTAAAAATAATGGTCTAAATTTGTATAATATGTGTGGACGTCACAAAATATGTAGACTTGTTAAAACGAGCTTAGTTTCTTTCTCTTTTTTTTTTTCTTTTTTCTTTTCTTTTTTATTTTATTTTATTATTATTATTATTTTTTTTTTTGTCTAACCGCAATTCTGATCATTCATCATCCTGAAAGATAAGCACACAATTATGTGACACTATCTCAGTTTAGAACTACAATTCAGGTGTTGAAGAGACCATTTCACGTTGCTTAGAAATGCTGACGTGGGGATGACAGATTCTATCCTTTATTATTGAAAAAATGATCTCATATTAATCAGCTGGTAAATTATTGTACTAGTTGTGGGTCTCAGGTCTTATGTGAACTAAAAAAAAAAAAAAAGTCTATGCCCTTTATTACTACATGTCAGTCGGTTGGAAGAAGAACATTCCCCCTAATTATATACTAATATATACAGCTACTTCAAAAGGAGTTGAGCTATATCTTTGGTTATCATTTTAATTGCAAACAAGTAATTAAATCTTGAGTTGTAAAAGATAATAACTAATAACAATGATAAGACTGACCTACCATGAGAGATGAATGAATTTGCTCACCTAAGCGTGAGCACCCCTCACAATGTGTGTGTCCCAAGCCCGCTCAGTTGAGCAGAACAAGAAAGATGAAATTTTCACTTTCTAGCTTTTGAAGTGGTTTTATTCATATGGGCTCTGTTCAGCAAACATTGATGCACTGGTATATTGCCCATAAAAACACTAAGCCTGGACAACTTAGTATTCTTATCCCCCTTTGGATTTTCTGGTTTATCTGGATCTCCAGGAATGAGGCTAAGCCCAGGAACCCGATTATGAGGAGTGAAGAAATCATTGATAAAGTTGATTGGACAATTCAAATGCTGCGTAAAGCCTCTCGATCTCAAAGAAAAATTTTGGCATCTTCAGAGAATTAAAGATTATTTTGTCAAGGATCAAATGTGGGTTAAAAAAAGAGTTATTAGTGTTAAGTGGAATAAACCTCAAAGTGGACAGCTCAAGCTGAATATGAAAGGTTTGTGGCAAGCTGAAACTGGTTTGATTGCTGTTGGGGGTACTGTTAGAAATTGGGAAGGGAAAACAATTGTGGCCTTTGGGAAATTGATGGGATATGGAGATGCTATTGAAGCAACTATCATGGCTGTTAATATAGTTATTGAGGTTTGCAAGGCTGAGGGTATTTGCATTAACATTATTGAAACAGATGAATATAGAGCCATTAAGTGTATCAGAGGTGATTGTATCGGCCCTTGGAAAACCATGTATGAAATGCAAAAAATCAAGAAACATGTGGATGAATTTCACATTCATATCCAGCACACTTACAGATGGTGCAATCTTGCTGCTTACCGGTTTGCCCACAAGAGCTTGGAAGATAGAACTAATATTCTGAAAGAAGTGGAACTTGCTGGTATTATGACTGGCTCTTCCGATCTTAATCTTTGTGCAATCTCTATATTAAGTTTAAAATCATTTATAACCCCAAAGCCATACTTATTTTTCAAAACCATGCTATGGAGGGAATTTTGGCTACCATGGTGGTCAAAATCTGAGTATTGCTGGTAACCCACTAATATCCCTCCCCAGATTTTCTCCTGTGTTTTCCTTTGCAGGTGGTTTATTTGGTGGCTTGGAGGCTCTTTGCAATCTGTTTAGAACTTGACACTTTTGCCCAGGATTACCCACCCATTCTTAAATAGCCTCAACCTCCTTTATGGTCCTAATCATCATAGTTCCCCCTTGTACATTACTTCTCTGACCAAATGGAATAGGACTCTTTCTGACAGCCTTAAAACCACTTTTTTGCCCCCTTTTCATACTAAATACAGTAAATGTTGGAAAAATAGGCATTTTTTACATAACTTTGAGTGCTATTTGATTCTTAATTTTGAGATATGAATTTGGATTTATGTTCTCCTTGTCGAAAGCTTTGAAAACATATGTTTATTTGCTCAAAATGGTAGTTGGGTGAATGAGAAATTGATTCTCAAAGTTTGTCATAAGAAATGAGCTTAAGTATTGGGGGAACTTTGTCCCACATTAGATAAATAATATTCCAATGAGTTGTTTAATATGTTTACATATTTGTAATGTTTAAATTGTGTAGCTGAGACACGGATCAGAAATACACTCAGGACCATTGAACCTGTGTGTAAGCACGGCTTGCGTACAAGAATGCTGAACCGGAAGTGGACGCCTAATCTGACCGAGTTTTGCTTAAATAAGCTACAAAATTTTAACACTTAAACTATGTGCTGGAATGAGAAGAGTTGTGATGGGTGACTCTTGGTATTGTTGTCATTCAACTCTAATGAATTCACATTTAATTTTGGTTTTTCACATACCTTCTAATGCCTATATAAAGGACCAAGTTTGGCCTTTCTTGACACACGAAAAAACATCAAACCAATTCCCCACATTCCTTTCTTAAACCTCCTTCTCGTGATAGAGTTCGGGCATTATTTCGGTTAGCCTAGGTAGGAACTTCGCAGCACTGTTGCAGTATTGTTTCTCCAGGTTCGACCGTTGTATCCTGAGAAACAGACGTCCAGCTTATTAGGGACAAACCTATTTTAAGGAAACTGTGTTGAACACAGACCTCGGTTATTCGTTTCTTCCTTTATTCGTTTCTGTTTCTGCTGTTTCGTACTTCTGTTGCAGCTTCTGTTTCTACTGTTGAAGATTCTGTTTCTACTGCTTTTATCTATATTGCAAATTTTATTTTCTCGTTGTTTCCTACCAATAGTGTAGATTTTGCCAACAGTAAATACCTTATTTCATATTTCTGCACAGCACAACTAACCCCACTCTGGCTTCAAATTCTCAAACCTTATCAAATATGAACCCTGAAACTAAATATCAAATTTCTTTCATAACCATTGAAGGCAGAATGAAAGTTTTTAAATGGACTCACATCCCAAATACTTTCCCCATCAGTATGGAAAATCTCAGCTATATCCACTCTATGGTAGAACCAATGGTTTTACTTATTGGACATAACAGATGTACATTAGACTAAGTTCTTTCATTACCACAAATCTGCATTGATGAAGCAAACATTTGTATACAACAAGACATTATGAATCGTGCTTGGTTTCTCACTGCTTTTCAGTTGATACACCACAGTCTCTGAAGACACTCTATCAAGAGGCACTCGTTGATGCGTTAAGGAATCCCAAGCTGTATCTTGAGCTTAGTACTTCCATCTCTTGTTTATTTAAAAGAGCCGAAGCTGATGGTGCACAGAGTGGTCATTTCTCTAATGTTTTTGTCAGCTGTTCCTCTTTACTGGGCAGAAAGTTGTTAGCTCATGTTTTTAAGCTTTGGGGAAAAAAAGTGATTTTATTCATCTCACATATATTTAAACCTGGCCAAAACATCAACAATCCCATTGGCCAAAACACATTCTTGGTCTTATTTTGCACTTGAACCCCTAAACTATCGTTTATTCTGATTTTATCTCTCAATTTTTGAAATTTCTAAATTGGTTTTTCTAAGGCATCCATGATATTCAAATTGATCTTCACCTTCCAACACAAACATTTTGGTCTATAACCTCTTCACAACACATGATTAGCATGAAAGGGAAAAGATGCAGACAATCTTGATTCAATTCGTTTAAATAAAACAATTAAATATACTATGAAAAATATGAAAGTTGGACCATAGATCATGGTCAACTAATGGTCATGGAATTTAAGTGGGTTTCCGTTATGTTTATCATTTTTATTATGATCATAGACTAATGATTATGAAAAATTATAATGATTATGAAAAATTGAGTGGGTTTTATAGGCAACTAATGATAGTGATCTAAGTGGGTTCTATAGTCAACTAATGATCATGAAATTTAAGTGGGTTTTGATTCCATTTTGCAATTTGAAATTCCTACGTGTACGTGTGCGTGTGTGTGTGTGTTCTCCTGAAGGATCCTAAATGTGTTTTTGAGGTGTGTGAATTGTGCAAAATTAGTCCTAATTTTGAACCATTTGCAAGTTGGTCCTAAGGCTTCCATGATATTCAAATTGATCCTTGTTGTTTCAATGTGATAATCTTGGTCTCTAACCTCACTCATAACATGTGAATAGTATAAAACTGAACTAAATTTGTTATTTGCTACTAGACCAAGAGAAAGAAAAGAATAATCACATTTTTTTTTAATGCAAGGGTGAGATATGGAAGGAGATGGATAACTGTGATTTGAACTTAGGTCATCTGTCTGAAAATTTGACTATCTAATTGTTGTAACACTATTTGAACCACGAGGCCTATCATTATTTGTTTCCGTTTTAAAAAAATTCAAAAATTTCACTACAAAATTATTGATCGTTTAATTAAGAATTGATATTTAACTTGAAAAATGAAGAAAATAGGGCCACTGGTTATACTCAAATGATGAAACTGATTTTCGATTCTCATTTTGCAATTTTTATCACTAACTAGTATTTTCAATTCTCATTTTGTGATTTTTATCACTAACTAGTTAACAACACATGATTTTTTTTTTTTTTTTTTTTTTTATATGTATTCCAAAGGGAGTGTAGGGAAAGGGAATCGAACTTGTAACCAAGAGTTTGGGAAACTAATTAAGATGCTATCAGACTACATGTGTATTGACACATGATATCTTTCTTTCTTTTTTATCTTTTTTCTTTTGAGAAAGGCGCATGATATCTTTCAATTATACTAAAGACTTGTTTGGAATGTTTTATTTTTTCCATTTATAAATTTACCTACCATAATTTGATTATTGATTTGATAACTACTCAACAATCACCATACATTTCAAACTTCAATTAAATATTTACCATTTATTTTTGCTCATTATAAATTCTCTTTATAAATTAACTTTATAAATCTAATTAAACGGGCTCTAAAATTTTAACTTTCAAAATAAATACTCTTACTAAAATCGTTTCATTTTTTCATAAGATAAATATTCTATCCGTAGTAAAATAGGAAACTAAAAGATTTTCCTCCATCCCAACTTTTTTGGAAAGATCCTCCCTGCGAACTTTTCACACACATGTAGAGAGTCATGATATAAATGTAAGTCTCCTTCTCTACAAAAATAAATACATCATTATTACTAACCCTTTCACCTCCAATCCCATTCTCTCTCCATACATATGGTAGAATTATCTCCGCCATATAAATACATAGTGTGAGATTGTTAGACAAATCACATATAATTGTCTCACGATGGGTCATCTCATATGGAGGTTGTCTAATGATCTTACGCCACATGTGCACTTGACGAAATAACTCCACTATAAAAGTTTCTTTGTTATTGTATTCTTTAGATCTAAACATTGCAATTGATTTCTATTGTTAAAAAAAAAATTGTATTTTGGTTATAGTCCTACGTAGTGTTTAATTTGATAACTACTTATATTCACAGTGTCATTCGAAAACTTTTTAAAAGTTTTGTTAAAACACTTACCACACATGTGGTATGCATACACGCCACATAGTGTTCAGAGATTTTTAACGAGATTTTTGGAAAATCTTTTGAATTTCTTTCCCCAATTGTAACTTCGAAAAGAAATTATAAGGACAAGCAAACACCCCTTGTAATTGCATCAGAAGAAAACCTCAAAGATTAGAATGATTATATGGGCCCAGCAAGCTGCATTTGAGTATTCAAACAATTTCGTTTACTCTGACCTCTCCGCACAGCACACTACGAAACATACAATCACAAGCACATTCTCCTTTAATGGAATTATATTACTAAGAAACCAAGATTCTGATTGTTGTTCTTCGTATATATTCTTTCCTTCCCAACAACCCGTTGTAAATTCTTTTTTTATTTCCGAGATGCTGAATTTCTCATTTTTATATTTTTTATCTCATAATCACATCACTTTCGTCTGAAAGCTACTTTGAAAATCTGCTTGATTATTGGAGAAGGGCTGTTTTCTTTATTGTCTTAATTATAATACTGTTCCGAGACGCTGTTTCTTCTTCCGGTAAGGTACACGCATCGTCTTCTTTCTTCTATCACACTAGAATAATGTCTTTCTTGAATATTTTCGCAGTTTGTTAATCTGTTTTCTGGGGACGTTGTTTTACATAGATTCTGCAGAGATCGGAAGAGCGTCGTGTAGGGTTTGGAAATACCACTTGGGGTGAGGAAATTAAATGCGCATGCTAGTCCAAGCGAAATATTCAACTGCTTGTCATCTATTTTTGCTGGTATTTTGATGTGCAAAATTGTAAGTCAACTTTTCTGGATTGAACTTTATAGCCCTTAATTTATTGGTGGCTTTGTATCTTTTATTAATATATATCAGTTTCTTGCCCTTTTAAAAATTATGGTTGACGGAATGAGGAAAACTGTTTGATTTTGGAGTAGTATTCATGGGCTTTTAGTACCTGGCTCCCTGCTTTATGGTAGACTGTTCTTCCTGTCTATTCACATGTTACCACTGGCCCTAATTGTTTCTTCAATGAGCTGTCAGAGAAAGGAAGAATTAGATTGACATAATTTGTGTAAGGAAAAGTGAACTAGGAGTGGTGGTCTGAGGGATAACAAATTGAGAACAGAAACAAAATTTCCCCTCATCAGGGAAGACAAATAAATAAATATCACTTACGAAGGCAGACATATTAACTATAGCATCAGATCCTGCAGGAAGGTTAGAATTTATCTCCCCTTAGCCCCTTCTGTTACCCCTTCGAGTTGTGAATTCTGAGGAGTACCAAGAAGTTGAAATGTAACACGGATTCAAGATGTATTCATTATGATGGCTTCATATTTGGTTTGTTAGTATCTTATTAGAATTTGCCCTTGTCAGAAATGAATGGATATATTGAATTTTACCTGAGACTTATTGCCGATGAGAACATTTCTGGCACCATATCCTTTAAAAATTTTTGAATTTTGTTGTTCAAGGTTTATGACTTAACAGGTACCATCAGCAATTCGTTCTTCAAGGGATATGGCAAACTCAATAGTAAGGAGAAGCTTGACTGGAAAAACAGGTTGTTTTTATTTTATCGCAGTTTCCACTTTGAATTTATGTTGTGGTTCACAGTATACATCCAATTTTATCACAACGTGGATTTTGAAGTAGTATAGTATCTCAATTACATTTTTCTTTTCCCGTCGCAGAGGGTTCTCCACTTTCCATGCCATTGTCGTTACAGTTGGCTCTCTATATCTTATTCTTTTAAATGAAGCTCAGAATGAGTTCAATATAAACTCAAGATCAACTTTATCAGACTCCATAATGGGGGTAAGTTAATCCAAGCGGCAGTTTAAAATTAATTCTACTATATTCCAGTTTCTCAGTTGTTTTGGACCTTTTGGTTACTTCTTATCAGCATGCATCTACATGACATCATTGATATTTTCTTACTCAAGTTAGTTCCCAGAGGTTTTGTTACCCTGAGAAAGCATTTTCTATATTCTTCTGGTATATGAAGGTTTCTGATAGGTGGTTCCTTGGAGATTGTAATTGAAGACTCAATGTGGTCCCCATGATTATGATGTAGAACAAGAACAAATTTAGACTAAACGAATTATGGAATTAATTTAATGAAATAAATTTTATTGGTCATTCATCAAAAGTACAAAAAACCTAGATATGTCTTTAAACAGGCCTACGAAGTTAGAGAACTAAGAAAAAGTGTAGTTTTGAATTAGTAAATAGTGTAGTTGACTGTGAGTCTTCAAATGATTATTGAGCCTAATGAAAGCAATTACCAGATTAGTTTAATTTTCATGATTGATATGTCATGCGTCACAGGGAACTTTGAAAAATTATGATGATGACAGTAGGATGAAGTTATCAAAATGTCCACTAATTTCTATACGATAATACTTTAAGTTTGTTTTCTTTGGAGGTAATGATTCACAGTTAGATTCAGGTTCAAGAACTTCGATATTCATAGGTAGAAGTAACTCAATAACTTTGTCTAAAGGATCTATATGGCTATTTTTTAAACAATATAAACTTGACTTAATGAGAAAATTAAGAATTATCCACAACACGATAAATTGTTACCAAGATGAGGTGTAACATGCTTGTTGAGAGCCATGTAACTCCCAAAATGAAGTGTCTCTTTTTTGTGAGCTAATGTTTAAACGTGAACATATGAAAACTGGAGCTTAGAATTTGTGCTTGAGTCAAGACTAATAGAATTTATGATACAGGAACTTACTCGTTTTAAACAAAGGGAAAACTAAAGCTCTTATAGCAAGCTGATGACTCACATGTTGTGTAAAGATAGGTGGCGTTAAATGATGAGTCCAATTAAATGAATCACATGTCTCTACATTTTATTAGACTTACCATTTAATATCATTACACAACCGCATAACTGGTAATCATGAGTGCCAGTAGTAAATAGCATTATTCTGGATAAAATGGAATTTGTGGGCAAAACGGTGTTTGAATTTCTCAGGTTAATAATTATGTTGAAGATACTTTAGCTGTAGTCCAATTTCTGAAGATAATGTAATTAATCATCCAAGCACGAGATGTCGAGACAAGTGTTTTACCTTAAAAGAAATGTCATTTTAGATTATCTGTTTACCATTTCATTTGGAAGCTTTATTTTCCTTTATTTTATAGTACAATATTTTTTTCCCCAATCCCAATGGGTCCTCTTCATGCAATTAACGAAAGATCAATAAGAAGCCATACCATCTATAAAAATGCTCGATATTAGCTAACCAGAACAGAGAAACAGGGATTTAGACAGACAGCAAAAGGTGGCTGAAGGGAGTTACACTAAATGGCTTACAAATGAAAGGTTATCTCCAGTTTTCTAAATGAAACCTCAGAAGATAGACATACGAAATGCATAAACCATCTGAAAGGGAGCTGACTTGGTAAATAAAAGTTTTGGTTGATGTGGCATCCAAATGTTCTAGTAAAACTAGAGACCAGCTTGAATAGCTGAAACCAATGATTATAGCACTTGGAGTCAGTGAATGGATTTCGAGTCAAGTTTGGCCTAGATGCATTTTCTCCAATACATTTTCTCCAAAGAGAGAATAACGTATCAATTTAATTGTCAATTACCAAAGATCTGGCCTTTTTTGTACGGGCCTAATATTCTTGCAGTTAAGAAATAACCTAGTTAATTAGTGTCTATTATCAGTCTTCTATCTGATTCTTCTCATTCATATATAATAATATTCAAATTTGGATTGTCTAGATATCATCTCTTGACAACTTTTAGGGGGTCAATTGAAAATCTTGTACACACCTGTGAGATGTTCTCTTCTAACTGACTTTAGGGAAGCTCAAATGAGAAAAGTTAACTAGTGTCTATTATCAGTCTTCTATCTAATTCTTCTTATTCATATTTAATGAGATTCAAATTTGGATTGTCTAGATATCATCTCTTGACAACTTTTAGGGGGTTCAATTGAAAATCTTGTACACACCTTTGAGATGTTCTGTTCTAACTGACTTTAGGGAAGCTCAAATGAGAAACTAACTTTTCTGTCATTATATCTCATTCTGGGGACTCAAAATACCACCAACTTTCTCATCCTTTCTGTTTGCTATTTAGTATTTGTAAACTTCTTCCATTACATTTTGTAAGACCTTATTGTTATTGTTTGGTTTCTTGAGTAATTTGTACAATTTTTTTCTTAATTCAATGACACAGGTTTCTATTGGCTATTTTATATCGGATATGGCACTGCTTCTTTATCACTTTCCTGTTTTAGGTGGTCTCGAGTATGTAAGTATACCTTATGACAAATCCCCTTAGGTTTCTGCAGTACCCTTAATAAATTTTGATGAAATTATATTCCCAGTTTTTCTTTTTCGACTTATTTATTGAGAATTGTTTATCTTTTTTCATTTGATAGGTCTTACACCATGGACTATCTATGTATTCAATCATTCTATCTCTGTTGAGCGGTCAAGCACAAATTTACGTACTGATGGTTCTCTTTTCTGAATTTACAACTCCCTTTGTTAACCTAAGATGGTAACATGAATTCGATAATTTCCATCCCCTAATACATTTTTAAGGTATTAAACATTTACTCATCTCTGGTAAAGTACATGTAGGTATCTTGATGTTGCTGGCCAGAAGAATTCCAAACTTTACGTCTTCAATGGCGTGGCTTTGTTCTTGGGGTGGTTGGTATGGTCCACTACACTTTATTCAAGTTTATAATATCACAACTCAGATTTCTCTTTGTCAAAATATTCAAGTTTTCTACTGTTATGCACTGACCTATAATCTGTCTGTGTGTTGTATATTTCTCTTCTGCCTCCCTGTGCCCGCTTTTCTGTCTTTTTAATTTTAGTAATAACAAGAATTTTGTAGTTTAGACTATTGTTCTATAGTTCCTTTAGATAAAGGATTTTGCTGTCATAAAATTATTTGAGATTTTCTTAACAGCAATTTAAGCATTATGAAAATTAGCATATTTGTGAGTTGTCATAATGCTTCTGATAATACTTTGTTTAATAAACATTTACAAGTTGTTTACTATTTAATTTCAGGTTGCAAGGATTCTACTATTTGTGTTCATTTTCTACCACATGTTTACCCATTTTGATCAGGTGAGCTCAACATTCTTGTTTTAGTTTTCTAAATTAGGCCTTCGAGATTGACAAGTTTGCCCTGCACTTTTGCATTTTAAGAATACCCTGATGTGGGATTCTATTTGCCTTTATCTTAAGCCTTTTCTGGTTAGATCTTAGGATGGATGACAGTTTTAAGAGGAAAATATACGAAGAAAGGAAAACAAGCGGGAGTCTTTAATATTTCTCTCTACAATTTACTCTAATCAAAGGACCCTTAATTTTTAAGGAAAAGAATTATAAAATGATTCTTTGGATTGATCATAGAATCTCTTACTTGGTCTTTTAGAGACTTTTTCAGACAGCTGCCTTTTCGACTTTTCCTTTCCAGCTCCTGCTACTTTTGACAACCATTCGTTCTTTTCTTTGATTCCATTTCAGGTTAAGAAAGTGTTCCCGTTGGGCTTTTACAGTTTGCTTTCGGCAACCCCAGTGTTGGCAACGTTGAACGCGTTTTGGTTTTGGAAGATAGCCAGAGGTTTGGTTAAAATGTTGAATAAGGCTAAAGCACAGTGAGTAGCAGCATTCCATTTCTAGCAGGCAAAACTACAAGTGAATTTACACATATTATTCTTTTCCACTATCAAGATCCTTAGTGGGATACTCGATGTAAAAGCATGTCAAGAAATGCATAGATCAGAAAGATTTTAGCGTGCATTATCCGGCAAGTTGTGTACAAAATGGTATCATGAATCCGAAATGTTGGTTGCAATTTCATGTCAACTGTTGATTTGAAATGCCTGAAACATATTGTTGTTCAACCAAAACGAATGGTTAAAATTTTGAGTTTAGTGATCTCAATAATTTCCTTTATCAAAAATGTAAAAAATTATGGTGCTCAGCTTTCGAATATGAGTTTGGACTATTAAAGATGGAATAATTTTGTGCGTTGGCCCTGAACACCTCTCCTTAGGATAGAGAAGAGACATCACTTACGACATTTTTGTTCATTTATGACCTTCGATTAATTTATTGTGCTTGTGTCAAACTATGTTAGTTTGAGAACCAGTTAAAAATGAAAAAAAAATAGAAATTGTTATAAATAAGAAAGAAAAGAAAAGAGAAATAGAGAAAAGTTGGTTGGAAAGAAAACATGAATTGTATATCTCATTCACAACATAAGATGTATATCTATACACGTACAAGTGTGTTGTCTAAGTAAGACTTAGAGCAAAAGTCCAATAACTTGGATACACATACAAGTGTGTTCTCTAAGTAAGACTTGGAGTACAAGTTAACTTAGATATACATTTCAATTGTAAGAAAACTAATGTACGACTTTTAAATTTTAAGGGTTAGATAATCATTCACATTATAATTAATTTATTTACAACACAAACGCTATTTATAACCCATCCATATTTTTGTTTATTTCTTGAATGACCAGCAGTGCGACCAATAATAATGAAGGACGAGATTGACCAATTTCCCCTCAAACCTAATTTCTCCCCCTCTCGTTCTGCCAAATTTCTATGGAAACAAGGGGAGCATTTATTTTAGAGTCCACGTAGTATAAAAATGTGAAAAAAACACAAGTGATCTCTTGAATCTTACAACTGCGGTTTTATTTCCATAGAAAAATTGTCCCTTTTGGTGGCGGTAGTTTACTCACAAATATATTTTTAATTGATCAAAATAAATAAGTAGAATGGTCCTCTACCCATCCGTCTTTGACCCACATGTTGGCTCCCAAAAAATGAATCGCAGCCCTTTTTGAATAAATGGTTCTCAAATTACATCTTTCATTTTTTAGCTTATTGTTCTAATCAAGAAAACTTAAAAATGATCAAAGAACTCTGCACTTACGAATGAAATATACGTGCTTGAACATAAAGTCGGTTTAATGATATATATATATATAAGTTTGTGGAATGAGCTGTCAACGTATCAAGAAAATTACTTTGCAACCAATGTATCATATTTAAAATTATTAAATTTGCACCAAAATTTTAATTTTTATTTAAGGTGGAGAAAAGTAGTTTGACTTCATTTATCTAAATAAATAAGAAATAATTTGCAAAAATAATTTTGAAAGCAAGTTGGAATTGAAGACGGACAAAGACACTATTATGACAATTAAGAACGCGTGTGTGTATGTATATAAAGACGAAGTTATGAGGGCCACTGCAAACAATTGAAGACAGCATAAAGTCGATAGATATGGTAATTTTGAAATATTATTCTCTATCAATTTTTGTTATTTTAAAAAGGAAAAAAAAGAGTAAATTTCACATATAATCCCCAACCTTTACACATTGTATGAATTGGGTTCTCATTCTTTTTTTCTCAACTTTATGGATCTCTAACATTTCATAAATTAACATATAAGGTCTCTAATCCCATAAAAAATACCTTTATACCTCTTACTCTCTTTTTTTTTTTAAAGTTTTACTCTTTAAATAAAAGTAAAAAGAATTTAAAAAATTAAAAAATAATAAAAAAGAAATAATTTGTTTCCCTACCTACTGTAAATACTGAATTCTAACAGTTATTTCCATCTTCAAATGTGGAGACCCCATATTTGATTGTTTGCATCTCTCCTTGCTGTAAAAAAAGAGGGGGGGGGGGGGGGGGGGGGGGGGGGGGGGGGGGGG
>CAVNYN010213220.1:0-45018 GCA_963692815.1 Nyctanthes arbor-tristis
TTTTGTACAGTATCAGAAAAATTTGTATACAATTTAGGTATGGTTAGATTCAATATGAAAGCCCCCTTCGGGTGAACCATCCTGAATGTGAACAACTGGTGCCCCAAAGGATCCAGAGCCAAATATTGAATAGCATCCAACTAACAGAAATGATGCCCATCTGGAAATCCTTCTATGCATCAGCAAAGATTGTATAGAACCAAGAATCGACCATCTTTTGTTAATGACATGAACCATTGTGATCAAGGACACAACTGAAGTAACAGTACTTGAAACAATTAGCGGACCCGAAAAATATGCAACGTGTGCTCTTCCGATCTCGACATTTTTATCTGTTGGCGAACTATTTGACAAGGAAAGAATACGTTCTTCCAGCCGATTTAGTTCTCCCGTATGTTTCATATTTAAAACTGCTCTTGATATTTCAGCAGCTAAACGAGAACCCTTTTGGAATCCCTGCAAGAAAAACATGGGATATTTATGAGTAAGCACACAAAAATTTGCAAATGAAAAGTAAGGAATGTTAATTTATCTTGGTTAGCATCTTACAAAAGCAAGACCACCAACTTGAAGATTAGGCTTTGCAATAATATAGCGTTTGCTTTTATTTGCAAGGAAAAGATCGGCATGCGGCCTGATAAAGAAAGCTGCTGTAATCTCCCCCTTTTCAAAAGCTTCATCGTACTCACTGATAGAATGAAGTTTCTTGATGTTCTCTTGGTTGAACTTCAAAAAGTTCACCAAAAATCTTGGAAGGAAACCCTCTCTATTGCATCCAACAACTGCATTAGTTTTATAAAGATACTCAACGTCCACTACAGATGGTTGGAGCCTTGGCACTGTCATCATAGAACTTAGAACTGCAGTAAAAGATGCTGCCACTACAATAATGACAAACAACCATATGGCAAGAACCAATCGTGACAAATTGTTTCTGATAGATTCTCCTGCGCTCACGAGATTAGCAATCCTTAATGACATGAAAAAGAAAGAAGATTTTCTCATGATTCAAATATCAGTTTAGTTGAGACTTACTTTGTGCAAATGAGAGGAGACTGACAGAAAACCAAAGCATAGAACCAATTATCTGAGGAAATGAACCTGCGAATTCAGGATTGCCATCAACATGCTCACTTAAATAGATATGACTCCAAAGAACGGCAAGTCAGACCATAAACACCACAATTTCCACTCGAAGGCCGTCAGAACAATGAATTTTTGGCTTTTCAGATCCTCTTTTGCTTTTACAACCATAACAACTTGAGCGTCCATATAAGGCTGTGAAAAATCAACATATTTATATCTATCCTCTAGTATAAGAATGTCTGCAGCTGCTGCATCCAAACTCTGAGGAGAAAAAGAAGTTATGAAGAGGTTTTGAAAATTCTATATTGTTTCCTTTTGTTGAGCAGAGGAGAAAGGAATAAGAATCCTTGCCTTATTATAAACTGCAGCCAACATCTCATCATAGGTGCCATTAAATGGAACAAAATCATAAGAAAAATTACGTGAAAGCCGCTTGACTGCTTCTGTAAAAACTGCAATGGAAAATCCACTGAAGGATGGTGTCTTCTTTTCTTTGTCATACTGCACGCTGACAAACTGATGGGCAGCGGCCCGAATAGGAACTCCAATTTTCAGTTTCCTTTCCTTGGGAACCATTTCCTCGCCTTCTGGACAGTGGACTGAACTCAATTCCTTTGGCATTTTAGTGTTTCTCCTAGTTCCCTTTCTCTCATGATATCTAAAATCCTTTGAGAAGCCAAGCTCTGGTGACCACAATGCTATTTCTCTAACTCTTCCCCCGTGCACGTTAATGACCTGAAATTTTGTTTTCTGCATTAACATTCCATTCTTAAAGCTGATGTTTCCACTAAGACCTTCAAAATCACTTGAAGAGATGTGATTTATAAGTTTATTTGAGTCCGCATTCCTCTTTGAAATTTGCATGGCTTTTGCAATGGCCCATGTAGCGTCATATGCTCGGAGAGCAAACAAGCTAGGATCTGGATGTTCTTCTTCAGGATACGCTGATCTGAACTTCCTTCGGAACTTGAGTTTAAATTCGTGAAAAGACTTGCCCGTGTCCACATAATTCGTCTTAAATCCAATGATCCCTTTCATATTCTTTATCATAGATGGCTCAGCAGCATCAAGAAGGCTAACAACGTCATCATACAAAATCCACACATAACATTTTTCCATCATTCCCAATTTCTTGGCTTTCTCAAAAAGTACTGAAGCAAACTCCAAAGATGACTGTACGAGTACAAAGACACTGCTACTTTTGCTTTTGAGATTTTTCAGCTCTTCTTCAATAAAAGCATGGGGATCCCGGAGGGAAGATATGGGAGGAAAAGTTAGATCAAGTTCAACAACAGAGTTGAAGGGTTTAAGTAACTCAGAAAATTGTGAAATAAGTAGAGAATCTGAATTGAAGCTGCTGCTTTGCTCATATATGGCTGTGACTTTTCGCCACCTAAAGTGGCCAATAATTGCTGCAGCACATTGCATTTGTAGACTGATATTGTTATTCATCTGGAAAAGGGATGATTGTCGAGGAAATATTGGTGATGGGGAAACGGCGGCAGAGCCAATTGTGATTATCGGAGTGCCACTGACTTCTTCAAGTTCAGAGATAAGAGTTGCCTCTTGCAATGTCAAAGCTGCAATTATGGCTTCTACCTTTTTGTGCTTGACAAGCTCAATTGCTGCAAATTGAATGAATATTGTATTTGAGCCATTTCATGGTTAATAGAATTGGTAAAAGGACAAAACTAAAGATCGATGACAGATGGAGAACGGAATTGTAGTCAAGAAACACAGAGGATGAACTGAAAGAGGAAAAGAAGAAGAAGAAAAGAAGAAGAAGAAGAAGAAGAAGAAGAAGAAGGTCTTTGTTCGACTTTCAGCTTTAGGTCCAACAGAATTATATCTCAAATTCTCAACAATGTTAGTTATTAACTTAGACAAAAAGCTACAAATATATACTGGAAAAAAGCAAGATGATAATTGAAAAAAGTAATAAGCCAGGAGAAATCAATTATAATTGCAATCATATTTCGCTGTTTTGAGAGTTAATAGAAGCTTTACCAGTGGAAGCTGCTCGGCCTGACTTGCCTCGTGAATCTTTAATGTGTAAGTTTAGCTTTGGAAAAGTCAGCCACTTATTAGCAAAGTCATCAACAGCTATTTGAATGGCAATCTTTTGCTCCTTGCCAACTCGAGAACTTTGATCAATAATGCTCCCTATCCTGCAAAATCTGTGAGGATGATCAACTTGACAATCGCTTCTTTTCCTATTTTCTTGTGCTTTAATTTGATCGAGTACTTCCGAGAATATGATCAAGACAAACAGGAAGCATATTTTTCCATGTAAAATGCTTTTGTCCATAATTAGCTAGAAAGAAAAGTATGAACCGGACTCAAAAAGCTTGGTAGCACTTAAATATTGATACAATGCGTGGAAGAATCTTTACAATACTTATTCAAACTTCTAGATTGAAATGTCAAAAATGGATTTTTGTTGATTCAAAAACTTGTACTAAGTTTGTCCACGGAGACCGTGCACGGACACCTCATGACGGCCAAATCATAGGAAAATCATAGCGTTCTTCAGAATACTTCATTTTATTTTCAGAGCACAAACACATAATGTAAAAGCTTGAAAGATCATCTAATATATGTGTTGGAAACTTAATCAATTTCCCTAAACCCGTGTCATTAAAATAGGCAATCGATATATCTAACAATAATATATGTGTGGAAACGTAAATAACACCAAGAATTATTTAACATTGTAAAACCCTCCAATGAGAAGGGAAAATCGACGGGGCAAACTGACAACTCCACTATCACCAAATAATAATAAGAATACAATGTTTATCCTCTCAAGATTATTACCCTAAATCAATAGGTAACCACACACTATCACAATCACGCAACACCGTCAAGAATAATGTCCTTGGCACCACGAATAACTCATATAACAATAGTAGATGGATGTAACCTAATAATCAACAACAAAAGATAAAGAATAATATCACCTAACATGTCCCAAGAATTAACTTGGAGAAACAACCACTTGAAGAATACGAACACCCGATTCAACGCGGGAAGAATCCGTTCCAAGTAGCAAGAAAACAAGACTGACTTTTCTCCCTAATTCTCTCGTTATTTCCGTGCATGAATGTAAGCAATTTTGTTTCTGGCTTTTTTCATGTCCTCAATTCTCTCTCCTGCAGCCACAAATTTATAACCCACAAATTGCCAAGGAATTGCGTCCCTCAAGACTTCTAATTTCAGCCGCCAAAGTAAATTCTTTCAAGCTAATTAATTAATTTGTGATCCAAATTGCAAGACACATCCTTCAACTTTTATCTTGTATTTAAGTTAAGTATCACCATGGGCTGGATTATTAAGCCCAACAGTATGTACTTTACTTAAAGAAATTACAAGAGATATTGGATATCTAGAAATTAATTTTATTGGGCTTGCAAGGAAAATAAAAAATTTTTTTCCTGTAAATCTGCTCTAGACACTGGGAATGATGAATATTATATATATAAATACGTGTGTGTGTGTGTAATAACTGAGTAGTTTCAAGGAAATGATGAATAAATGAGTAGTCTTGGCCGTTGCAATGTAAATGTACAGGAAAGTAATATATATATATATATATATATATATATATGTAATAACTGAGTAGTTTCAAGGAAATGATGAATAAATGAGTAGTCTTGCACGTTGCAATGTGAATGTACAGGAAAGGAGTACGTAATATTCTATTGTCCAAACACCAGAAAAATCAAATTTCATATCTATATATAATATATATTATATTTTGAACTTCAGTGGAAACCATATACATAGAATATTTATAGAGAGCGACTTTGAATATGAATTTTTTATCCCGACATTTTTGGTGTATTGCTAGAATAAGATTTTCAAGATGGAAGAAGCAGTCAAATGTATGACTTTGTTGGGTAAAAGAATATACCATTGATGATTCCTCCCCTCTTTATTGGAGGAATAATATAGGGTGGTAGGCTTGAAATTTTCTTTTTCCAGATAACAGGATGCCAAAGTGACTCTATTTATTTAAAAAACTTCTGGAAATATTTTTTAGTGCCCGTGACATGTAAAATCAGATGCAAGTTGAAATTTCCCATCTTATTTCGTGCACAAGAATATAGAATGAGACAAGATAAACAAACTTAGACAAGACAAACAAACTTTGTACATCACTAATGATAAAAATAATTTTTCTCTAATATATGAAAAAAATACTATTACTAACCATCCTTACGACTTCATTCCAAAAACCAATTTCTCTCCTACTTCGGTATTCTAGTTTGACAAATTTCTATTTGTAATTAAAAATAATAATAAACAATAAATAAATAAGAAAGAAGTCCACCATTCATGAATATATTAATCAGTTATTTTTCAATTTTTTTTGTTTTGGACAATCCATAGCCTTCCTTTCTTTTTTGTACAAAAGTTACATATCTTTGAGAACGGTTGGTCCAAGCCAACAAGACAGATAATTAATCCAATTAGCTGTACAATTATGAGATAAGGCAAAAGAAGCAATAGAGTGGGCGACTATATTCCCCTCGCGGGAAATATAATCACAAGTACCACATCCGCACTCAATAAGCAAGTCTCCAATTTTGCGTAGAACAGCAGCATTATAATGGAATTCCAAATTATATTTTAAGCAAGAAACAAGCTGTAGACAATCAGATTCGGCAGCTCCAATTTGAAAGCCCAAATCCTTGGCCCAAGACAATCTCTTCAAGAGAGCAATACTTTCTGCATCAACTGTTGGTTTCCCTTGGATAGAAATAGCCAGTGCTGCAATGACCACTCCATCTCGAATCACAGCACCTATTGCAAAGAAATCCAAATCGTTTTTTAAAGAAGTATCAACATTTAATTTCCATTTACCATGTTGAGGCTTCTTCCATCCCGTGCGTTCAACTGGGCACCTAGCTTTGCTATCACAAAATTTAGAATTAAAATCAGTGAGGGACTCTGTTAGATGACAAATAACCGTAGGATCCCGTGTCACTCACCATGAAGAACTTTGTTTCGTTCCCTCCAAAGAAGGTAGGTCGTAATCAAAATTTGCGAAAGAATAGGGTTCTCAAATTCATTCGAGATGGCAAAAATAAAATCCTTCAAGTCAGGTCCCTTTGAAAATTTCCTAATAATTCCCCAAAGGCCGGACTTTTTCCATACTTTCTTTGCATCAGGACATTCAAGTAAAACATGGCTGGTTGTTTCCTTCATCCCACAAGCCTGGCAGCGATCATCGTCCACAATACCCCTCTTAAATAAATTATTCAAAGATGGCATTCCATTGTAAAAAAGTTGCCACCAAAGGATTTTTGTTTTAGGAGGAGCAGCAGAATGCCAAATTTTGTTCCACCAGGGATCAAGATGAGATTGCCCACTGTCCTCATTCAGCAAAAGCATGTTCATTATGCAACGATATCCGCTCCTGACAGAATAATTTCCATGCTTTTCGTAATGCCAAATCATTTTATCTTCCATTGAGGTGTCACAATGCGGGATAGAAAGGATAGTCTTCTTGTCCAAAGGCCAAAAAAACTGATTAATTCAGTTGATATTCCATTCACATGAAGCTGTAAATAATTCTGAAACTTTCTGAACGGATGCATTAGCTGGAGAAATCGGCTTAAAGGTCGGAGCTCTGGGAAGCCATGGTTGTATGAAAGGATTGATGGAATTTCCATTGCCCATCCACCATCGATAGCCTGCCTTAACCACCACGCTGCCCCACAAAAGCCTTCGCCAAGCAAATGAATCACCAGGCTTGTAATTAGCATCAAGAAAATCACAATGTCTGAAATACTTATTTTTCAGAACTCGAGCAAGAAGTGATTCCGAATCATGGACAAGCTGCCACGCCATCTTCCCCAACATAGCTTGATTAAATGCCTCGAAAGTTCGGAATCCAAGCCCGCCAGCCATTTTTTGTTTACATAGTGTTTCCCAATTTATCCAGTGCATTTTTCGTTTCTTCTCATTCCCAGCCCACCAGAAAGATCGAACAGCCTTTTCCATCGCATGCCAGATTGATGTGGGAATTCTAAATAGGGTCATTGTGTATATGTGGATAGCTTGGAGGATTGCTTTAATAAGAACTTCTCTACCGCCAGCAGAAAAAAGGCTTCTGTTCCATCCTTGAATTTTTTTCCAAAGTTTAGAAAGAAGCAACTGAAAAGCCTTTTTTTTATTTTTCCCAACAATGGTAGGAAATCCCAAGTAAAGTTCATGTGCTTCATTGGATTGGATACCAAGGAGGTTTTTAATCTCTTCTCTACATTGGGTCGACACGTTGGGGCTGAATTTGATGGAAGATTTGTCAAAGTTAATTTTCAGTCCCGAAGCCTCGCCATAAAGTGTAAGAATGTTTTGTAAGGCAGCCACATCCTCCAGTTTTGCTCGGAGAAAGACGAGAGACATATGCGGAAAAAAAGTGATTAATCGTTGGTGTATCGTGCACAACGGAAACCCATGATATCATTTCTACTCTCAGCTTGCAAAAGTAGACCAGATAGAGCCTCTGCACAAATAACAAACAAGTAGGGAGAGAGAGGGAATCCCTACCGAAGTCCCCGAGTAGGAATAATTCTCCCTTCTGGTCGTCCATTTAGAAGAATAGAGAAAGATGATGTAGAGATGCACTCTAATATAAGTTGACACCATTTGTCCGAAAAGCCCATCTTCTCCAAAACTTTCATGAGAAAAGCCCATTCGACTCTGTCATAGGCCTTACTAAGATCAAGTTTCAAAGCCAAGAATCCCTTTTGGCCATTGTTGCGCTTTGCCAGAGAGTGCATGCATTCAAAAGCTAGAAGAGCACTATCAGTAATATGACGACCTCGAATAAAAGCATGCTGATTTTCAGAGATGAGATCTGGGAGTACCTTGATTAATCTGTTTCCAATTGTTTAGGCTATAATTTTATAGATAACATTGCAAAGGCTTATCGGCCGAAAATCCGCAACTCTTTCAGAACTCTTCTTTTTAGGGATTAAAACCAAGAACGTGGAATTAAATGGTCAAATGGAAGCTCAATCATTCAGGCATTTTAAGCAAATATTGGCCACTTGTTCTCCAATAGCATCCCAATGTAGCTGAAACAACAAAGCATGGAAGCCATCAGGACCAGGAGCCTTGTGTGAACCCATCTCCTTAATTGCCTTGGTAACTTTCTCATATGTCAAAGCTCTGTCCAGCCAAGACTTACTCTGTTCATTTAAGCTCTTGTGAATACCTTGAACTCCACTACCCAAGCATTCTGCCAATGGCAAAGAGCTACTGAAAATTTCTGAGAAATATGCTTCAATCATCTGCAATGTTTCAGCCGGTTCTTCCCTTCTAACGCCTTCATTGTCAATCAGAAAGTAAATGGAATTTTTATGCTTCCAGTGAGTAGCTTTAGTGTGAAAAAATTTGGTATTACGATCCCCGCACTTCAGCCATTCAACTCGTGATCTTTGCCTCCAATGTAATTCCTCTCGGGTTAACAAATTTGAAAGCTGAGATTCCAAACCATGAATCTCTTCAAAATTGCTGCCCTCGTTCAGATTAGAATACATCCTCTCTAACTCAATTCTGATTTGATTGATTTCCCTGCGCCATTTGCCAAATGTAGAGTCACCCAATGCAAAAGATCCTGTCCACATTTATTTAGAAATTTACAAAGATCTGCGGGTGATTGAGGAGGTCCGAGGTCAGTGTTGTATTGTTCCCAAAGTGAGGACACCAACCCTTGATATTCCTT
Organism: Nyctanthes arbor-tristis; assembly: GCA_963692815.1. NCBI lineage: Eukaryota > Viridiplantae > Streptophyta > Magnoliopsida > Lamiales > Oleaceae > Nyctanthes > Nyctanthes arbor-tristis. The sequence continues at coordinate 8,822 of CAVNYN010213220.1, forward strand.
TTCTTGCACCCAAAAAGGCTCAAAGCAGAACATCTTTTTCTTAGAATGCTTGTGATGAGAAGGGCGTGAATCTTCAAATTGGAGTAGAATAGGTCGGTGATCAGAGCCCCCAAGTAAGATGAAATGCACGGGCCAAAGGAAAAAGAGCAATCCCCTGTTCGTTAATGAGGATGCGATCCAATCTCTCCTGAATAAATTGACAACCCTGCCTTTTATTTGTCCAAGTAAAGGGAGGTCCACTGACCACAACTTCCTTTAACTAACAATCTATGAGAGCTTCTCGGAAAGCCTCCATTTGCAAAAGAGATCTAATAGAGCCACTCTCTTTTTCTGCAAAAGTGAGGATTTCATTAAAGTCCCCACCACAAATCCAGGGCATGGAGCAAAGCTCGTGTAACTTACGCAAAAGATCCCAAGAGTGGCATCGAAGATCCTGTTTAGGGTGCCCATAAAATCCAGTAAATCTCCAATGGACCCCCGAAAAATTAGAGACAAAAGCATCAATATGCCCACGAGAATAAGATTGAATGTTAACTTGGAGGTCATCATTCCAAAGCAAAAGCAAGCCTCTGCTACGGCCGATACAATCTACCCAAAAGGATTTATGAAAACCAATTTTTGATTTAAAATTCAAGGCATTAGAGCTAAATAATGTTGTTTCTGAAAGGAAGATAAGGCTAGGGGACTATTCGCGAATAAGTTTTCACAATGCATCTAACGTGATGGGGTTCCCCATACCCCGCACGTTCCAACATAAGCACTTCATGGCTCTCGGCGGCCCTGATTATCAGGGCTCACCGATTTAGCAATATCACACACAATTGAGGTATCTTGCACCTTTGTTTTTTTCCTATTAGCGAAAGAGTTTCAATCATCTTCAACTAGACAAGTATCATAATGATCTGTTAGCCCACGCTTAATATGATTGGACACCATTTCTTTATCAAACTTACCCTCCTGTATAGTAGTAGAAGCAGCCACACCTTCTATGTGCTTCTCCCCTGCGCTTCGGGCACGTCGCTTCCATTTTTTGGCTCTATATATTTCCTGATGAATCTGCAATGAAATAGTGTTCTCATCGAAAGTTTGTAAAGCCTTAGAAAAATGCAAATCATCATGATTAGTGGATATAACCTTCCCAGACCCTGGTAATTCAGTTGCTTTATCAACCTGATTTCTCTTCGAAGAGCTGTCAACTTCTTGCTCATGAGGCAGAAGTCCTGCCGAGAGTGCCGTGAACCAATGGGCTGAGAGGATGTTTTACGAGGTGGAGACCCTCTTCCTATACGCTGAACAATTGGTGCCCAAAGCCACTCACCAAATCGAAGTTCCGATTGAGCTAGCAACGAAAATTTTCCTTTATCGTGGCATTCCATCAATGGTGTCCAATGATTCCACAGCCATAGCAAAACTCAGGCAGTCGTTCATATTTGATAGGGAGTTCCAGTTCTGTCATAGATTCTCGATAATAGTTCGAATCCCTCATCGCAAAGGTTTCTTGATATTCAGCTGGACACGAACCCGCATAACTAGGCCTGAGAGATCAATAGATTCCACTATACCCAATGATTCTCCCCACGCCTTTGCACATTCCACACTACGCAGCGCCACTGGGACATGGAGTATCTGTATCCAGAAAGCACAAAATGTAATATCCACAAGATTAAGGTCTCCAATTCCTCTCGGCAATGCAAGACAAATAAGTTGTTTATTAAATAACCAAGGTCCTCCGTGGTAAACCCTCATTCGATCGTGCAAAGAATCAAAGACAAATATGAAAGTATTAATTTTTTCAGTTATTTCAACATGTACATTGCCGTCGAGTTTCCAGATGACATTGATAATATTTGTAAGCCCTTCTTTGTTAGCTAGTTTTGTCCCAAGCACCTTCCCAAAGAGGCTATATTCCATGTTAAATAACCCGGTTGCGAAATGCTTACGAGTTATCTTCACAGGTGCACAGTCCTCTTCACTCAAACGCAGTCGATCGCACATCCTTATGACCTCACGATCCTCCATTATAGAACAGAAAGCAAAGGATCCAGTCAGATATTATCACGGTTTGTCGAACTAGAGAATAGCAACGAAAGAACCCATACGCTAGATAGAGATTGCGCCGGACACAGCCACTGGAAAGACAATGCTTGAAAGACCCAGAATAACCTGGACGCTCCTAAACCGAGTACGAAAGGGCTCTTTTCCAGTTATTTTCAATTAAAGAAACTTTAAAAAATATTCGGAGAATCACATAAATAGCAAAAAGTAAATGGCGTTTTCTAAAATTGCTGTTGCTTTGACAAATTACAATAGTAGCACATATTTGGCGTTTTCTTGTGTAGCTTAATAATTATAGTATGTTCTATGTAATCAAATTATTATACAATAAGATCAAACGGTTTGCCTAGTAATAATTAAAAGTTCAATCCCTTACCAGAAGTTCCCCCAGTTCAAATCTCAGGTGTTCCTCCCCTCTAATCTCTTTGTATTTTATAAAAAAATTAAAAATTACCATTGAACTCTATGAGCTTGTTTGATTCTCATTCTAAGAGCACTATTAGTGTTTGGGGTAAAAACCTAAATTTTGGGATTTTACCCTAAACAACTCAAATAGTGTGCCAAATTTAAGGGGTAAAAACCCATTCTTGGGGGGAGGGGGACCTAAATGAGGGGCCAGAGAAGAGGGAAAAACCCCGTCATTTAGGTTTTTCCCCTTCTCCCGTTACCCCTCAATTCAATAAAATATTATTTTCCTCTGACTCTCACTCTTCTTCTAATTCAATAAAATATCGTAATGTGCACAATTTATATTTTCCCTTTACTTTTTTCCCTTATACATTATTTGAAAATATGTCTTTTCCCACTGATTTTTTCCCTTTGGCTTTTTTCCCCTTAACTCTTTTCCCCACAATATTAATATTGCTTTAAAGTTAAAGAAATTATAATGAGGAGAGAAATAGAATGTGTATTGAAAATATAAAAAAGTTTGAAACATGTAATTGTAATTGAATAATTATTAAATCAAATGTCAAATTAGTGATAGATAAAATTAAATTAGGGAGAATAATGAAAATCAAACAAGCTCATATCATTTCTCAATTCTCAAAACACTTTTTAACAGCATAATAATGGAGTTTTGATATCCAAAAGGTTGTTATATTCGTAATTCTTTTAGAATGTAAATGACTTTTGGGATTACTTCTGTGAAACTCCTAAAAATAAAAATACTCACTTCTTTGTACAAAAGTACAAACATCATCCCCTTTTCTGACTCGTGTTATACTTTTATACCGACGAGATATCGTTGCTGAAGAAAACTTGTGTTTTTATCTTCTGCTCTGCATAATAAAAGTGTTGGAGTGAAGAAGATAACTGCATCTTTCACAAAAATGATTATTACCATTTCGAATTACATATAACTACTTCATTCTTTTACATGGCGTTTCTTGCTTCCTCAATTTTACCAATTATTCATTCGCTCCACGGAAAACCCATCTCGTTAAATTTACTTTTAACCCCTTTTTCACTCACTTTTCCAGTGAACAATTCTCAATTGTGCGTCCGTTGTGCAATCAAGACCGGTTCGGATGGGGGTGTGGTTAGGAGCGGGCAGGACTCGCCGGCTTATGGGTCGGATGTGTTGAGGAAGCCGGTGGTCTCGCCGACGTTTGATGGAGGGGCCAGTGACGTCGAGTTGGGGAAAGATTCTGATAATGAAAGTGAGAAGAAAAGTGGAGATGGTGAGACGTGGGTCGATTGGGAAGACCAGATTTTGGAGGACACTGTGCCTCTTGTTGGCTTCGTGCGGATGATTCTTCATTCTGGAAAGTAAGGTCCTCACGTTTTTCCTTCGTTGACTCCGGTTTTTTTATTTGTCTGTGCCTTTTGTTTTTCAAATGCAATTTGTAGCACTAACATTTTTTCTATGCTTGCTTTGCTGGACTGAAATTATTGAGTTCCATAAAAATTCTGGCGACATTTGATGGGTATTTCATCTAAACACTGAAAAGAACATTCAGTTGGCGATATATAGAATGGAATACCACATTCTGCAGCAAATACAATTGAAATTGGAATGTGAAAAATGAAGGCAGTCTATTTGCGCAATTATATAGAGAAGTTTTAAATGGACTTTGGGTTCTTATGGCCAAAAGAAGGTATACTGGTCTCATGTAGACAAGATATTGTCATTTACTTCGGAAACACAGAACTTAGTTCCCATGCCATGTGACTAAACAAAGCATATGCATATTAATACGTTCAAATCTCGTATTAAGTTTCAACATAAATCCAGAAGTTATGGAAGTATATATCTTTTGGGTTGTGTATATTAACACATATTATCAGGCACACAAGAACAATGGATTTGAATTTATGAGCTGGAAAGGAATAAGCTTTTGTTAGAGCTTGATATCAGTAATTTCTTTGATTGACAAGAATGATGAAATCTGAATTATAACCTCTTTTTTTTTTTTTCCTTAATATATATAATCTGAATTATAACTTGGACTACATTTGTTTTAGCTATTTGCAATTCATGAGCTTGACATACAACTGTAAATTGTGCTAATATGTCGCAACATGTAGCTTATCTTCATTGTGAATTTGGTATATACTAGGATATTGTTAATCTTTCCTCCCCCTGTTGATCTACTAGTGCATAAATATGTAAGTAATTTTGATTGGTCACAATTTTTTGGCTCAATTTATTATTCTGTCTCTCTTGCAGGTATGAAAGCGGTGATAGATTAAGTCCTGAACACGAGAGAACAATCCTAGAAAGGCTGCTTCCTTATCATCCAGAGTTTGAAAAGAAGATTGGATCTGGAGTACACTACATTACGGTCGCTCTCTGTCTGATTTACTTTGTGATAACACTATGAAATGACAGATCTATAACATCCAAATGGGCTTAAGTGCATGATGTCATTCTCTTTTGTTGAGTTTATTTCATTGTGGCGAGGGTTAGATGCACGTATTTCGTTTGCATTTGTAAGAAAGAGGGTTCAGATGCACATCTGTAGTTCCATTTAGGAAATAATACTAAACATATGTGTCGAAAACAGTAGAGCGTCTGAAGTTCCATTTAGTAATGAAAACAGTATAGCGTCTAGAAAAGACAAATGAGCATCCAGAAACTTAAATACATGCCGGCACAAGCTGTTGTGACTCATCTTAACTTGTTTAACTATCATTTTCACCTGTGTGGAACCATGTGCTTTGTATATGTATGACCAAGCGGATGTGTGAAGATGGTCAGTTTCTGAGCTATGGTTACAGGGGGTGGGGAACTCCTTATCTCCTGTTGAATACAACTAGAATTGAAAATAAAATTTAATTTGTTCCATTAAACTGATGTATATGCTATATATAGTCTTTTGTGTGTGATCACATTTTTGTCCAAGCAATTTTCATGAAGAAATACCCTGTTTTTTAACTTATGTAAGTTCAATCATTTTCCCCCCTCAGTGTCATTGCAATTGTGAGATTTCTTCTCACCTGTCTTAGACTCCCCCCCCCCTTTTTTTTGGTTGCAGCCATTACTGTACAATTTTAAATAGAACCAGATGTAATCTAGACCTGTACCTGTTAATAACATTTTCACTTCTGGGCAAGTATCTATATCTAAGTAACAATCAAGGGGATTGATATGAAGCTGTGGCCCTTGGTTTTGGGTTTTTTGTGGGCCACAGGAAGGTATTTTATTTCAATGTGCTATAATTGTTTATCACTTGGTGATTCTACCATGAAAATTGTTTTGCACTTAACAAAAAGTAGGAAAGTAGAGAAAAGAAACAAGATTAGCATATGATTTTCATATATTTAGAAAAATCCTATATAAAGTGTCCAACAAAGTACTGCTATGTTGTGTTCTGGACAGAAGGAATTTTATTTTCTGTAGGCTGATATCAATATTATTGAGTATGTCGTGTCTAGAGTCATAAGCACTAGAGTGGCACAGCAGTGATACGTAATGTCCCATCATTATACGTTTACATCAGGTTCCCAATGTAAGTTTTTATGTTTAAATGCGGTATGAGCTCGTAAAACATGCTGAAAATGAGTTCCTAGGTGTACATTATATTTTGGTGATGCTAGAGACAAGATATTTCATCAATTACAACTTTGAACAAATATTATTTTTGGTCAAGATGAAATAATAAGATGCATATGTGGGACGTACTATGTGGCATGGTAGGAATAAGGAGTCATCATTATAGAGGATTATTCAAATTGAGTATTTGATTTAACTGTAAACTAAGGGATGTTATAGTGCATGAGAATACAGCTGCTTGTATAAACTGAATGTTTTATTGGGATTCTATATGATAGGGAGGTATATGGATACTTACACAGAGGAAGAGGTTAGTAATACAGAAGGATCCCTGCTCTGCTTTATAATTGGACTGTTATAGACCTGAAAGATAGACAAAGAAAATCTTAAGATGCATGTGCCATAATGGAAAATGGAGATATATTATAAAAAATGGAGGTGTCACCACACACATTTATAAAGTAAAGAGACTGATGATTTAGGTTGTTGGTTTTGTTATGGATGTCATAAGAGGGAGCTATTCCAGAATTACCATGGCATGGTTACACATAATTTTGTTTCACTGGATCTTCCTGGGCATAGCAACGGATCCAATGGATTGGCAAAGATGTATTGGGGGTTCTGATGCGTGTAAGACAACCTAAATAAGAAAACCTAAAAAATTGATCTGTTTTGTTATTAGAGTTGCATAAGGTTCTATTGGATAGTAAAACTTTTCTGCTGAAAGCATTATCTGAGAAAAGAGATAAAACCTTATGAAATTAAAATAGAAAAATAAATGCTTATATTAGATAAATATATAATAAACCATGCACTTTAGAAGGAATTGCACTGAAATTTTCCTTTCAGAGTTATTGGATGTCACAATTTTCTTGTGACAACCAAGTTCCTTTTAGGATTTGCACAGTTCATACTTAATAATTCCTTTCCCGCTTTGTCTGTTTACAGCTAACTTATATGACTCTCTTATTCAGACGACCCTCTTTTAGTATTTCTTACATTGATATAGTTGTTTATTTAAGCTATCAGCCTATTATTTAAAGCTTCATTTGTGTATATTGCTGATTACTGTGTGTTCCTCATTTATACTTGACAGATTGGCTACCATCCTAATTTCGAAAGGTCAAGATGTTTATTTATAGTCCGGAAGGACGGAGAAATGGTTGACTTCTCATACTGGAAATGCATAAAGGGTTTGATCCGAAAAAATTATCCTCTATATGCTGACAGCTTCATTCTTAGGCATTTTCGGACGCGTAGACATGGTGACTGAAGGTATACACTAAAATGTGCTCGCCTAAAGTTGCATTCCTAAAATATTACTCTGTGGCTTTAGGCTTAGCATATGGCTCAATTATGCTGTAGCCCATTTTATTAATTAGAGGCTAGAGGTGGTGATGGGGGCATTTCTTGTACTTTATTTGTTCAAAAATTGGTATAATACTCTTTTAAGAATATTTATTATATCGGTTTCTGATTGATTAGAATGTCTGTCATATGCAGTTACATGGGACCTCTCATTTCTCTCTGTAGACAAGAACTTTCTTTTGAGTCCATTTTCAAGGTAGGTCACATAACCAATGTATGTATGGTTAACATGCCTAGCATGGAAGGATGGATGAGATGTGATCTTTTGGCACACTGTGAATCTCCAAACCCACCCACCCACCTAGAATCCTGAGAGATTGATCAAGCCCAAAATCCTTTCTTTTTTTTTTTTTTTTTAATTTTTAATTTATCAGCAATTGATATGAGTGCTTTATTTTACAAAGCCACCTATTGTGCTGACTGGAAAACAAGAACACACAATCATTCAATTCCTTGACGATTAAGAAATTTTCTTTTAGGTTTCAATAATTTTAACCCTGTATGCAACTTCAAAGTGAGCATTACCTTAGTATATGTAGGCGTTACAAACTCTCTTTTGGATTCGTCCTTTTCTTGCTTTTATTGCTGTTTATCTCACCAGTGAAGGTTAGCTCTGCATAATTTTCGCTTAATTTTTAAGCCATTAGGAGCATTTTTTTCCCAATCGAGTGAAGTATGTTTGGCGGAAAATTAGGGTGGGAAAAACTATTTTTGCAGAGAAACAGGTTAATTAAGTATCCCTTTCTCCTTCACTTTTAAGTAAAAGCTAGAGACGTACTGCAGTTTTTCTTGATTATTACTACTGCGGAAGATCTTTTTTTTTTTCCCTCTTTAAATCATTCCAATTAATGACGCTCTTCCGATCTGTTATTTTTCTAACCACTATGATAATGATGCCATAGATAATAAACTACACAACTATGAGGATCGATTAATGGGGAAAATGCTGGAGTATATAATAATGACAGAACATAAATAAAAATAAGGAATTAAACGAACGAAAATTTTTTAAAATAGGCTTTCTGAATTCTCCTGGTGCTATTATACTAACAAAAGATTGATTAAAAAAGAAAGAAAAAGAAAAGCTACGATAATATTATGAAATCACGAGTTTTCAAGGGTTTGAGGAAGGTTCCCATGATGCAAGTATGGGTGAGGTTTGACGGAATTAACACAAGTATGGAATTGGTGTTGGTGGTGGACATCTAAATCTGAATCTGAAGCTGCGTTTAATGTCCTTTCATTTTTTTCATGTATAACTTTTAACACCTTAAACACTATTGGCTTCACAACAAGCACCATAGAAGTGAATTAACCAGACCATTCCTAGCATAGCTTAAAGAATCGGCCGCACATCTTATTGCAGTGCAATGCCCCTTGTGCACATCTGGCGCAACTATCAAGCTTCCAAGGAATATTCTCGTGCAAGTATGGGTTGGGTTTCGGTCACGTTGAGCATACCTCTTAATCAAAGGATTCCAAGTGTAAATATCTGGGGTTGTTGATCAAATTGAAAGTCGTGATTGAATGGGATAGGGGTGGTGATAGAGAAGCAATTTCAAGGATCAAGAGGTGACTGGAGTTCAGACGTATGCTCTTCCGATCTCATATACTCGCCATACAACGACTCAGTCTTGGCCATTTCCGAGGAATTATCAAGCATATTTTCGTCACACATGGCCTCTGTAGAGCTAAAGTACCAACGAGCACAAGTCATTTTCCTGAGAATTTAATTATGATATCTTGGGCTCACACAAATTAAGGGTATACGCATAAAACAATATGTAATAGCTAAAAGGAAAAGAAAAACGACGTGGTCAAACCAGTCGGGGCATGGGAGGGGGTGGGTATCATATGCCAAATTAAGTTTGGGACTAGCAAACTACCTGAAACGGACACTACTAATCAGGCCAAACATTATGCTCCGACGAAAAATAAAAACACGGCAACGGATGTTGAAGGCTTGTAGTTTGCTGTTGCACATTTATGGAAATCTGCAAAACTATAAATTTGGAAGAGTTTAAAAAAATGTTCAAAACATTTAGCATTGTCCAATACAAAAGCAACTAAAGCATACGCAATGAGTCCTTATCTCTTCAAATGTAAATGCGATGAGGATTTATTTATTCCAGAGATGAAGAGAATTATAAATAGGAGTCTCCCCCTTGTTTGTTAGCTTTATGAAATGCAAAAACAAAGTAACAGGTTGCACTGGTATGCTAGAGTTTAGCTGCTTTTCATGCGTGTGGCATAAAACATTAAAAATTAAAAAAAAGTACTTATGATGGAATTAATCAGGAACATTTAATTGATTATGCTGTTACAGAACCTTATTTAGGGGGAATATTTGCTGATTTATAAGCAAGTGCAAGCAGGGACGGAGCCCATGTAGGACGAGTGCAGTCCATGGACCACACTCAAGTCTAGAGCAGTCCAGTTAAAATTGGGTCAGACCGCACTGGCCCAAGTAAAAAATTTAGTTAAACCGGGGCCACGAATAAAGAATTGAATTGAACCCAAAGAATTTAAAAACTTAACTCTCATAAACCCAAGAAAGCCAGTTCAAATTCAGAATTTATAAAAATCAAACGACAGCACATGCTTAGGACTCAGGAGTTAGGAACAGAGATAGAGAAGCGAACCGAAGATGAAACGTCCTCGGTTCTTCCTCTTCGTTCGAGTTACCTCACCTCCACTTTGGGCTCCAAAATCTGAAATTTCGCAATTAGAATGCACCTGGTAGGGCAAAGATGAAGTGAAGGTAGTCTATTTTTGTTTTTTGGATCTCTTTTAAAATTTTAAACTCAAGTGGTTTTTCATAATATCTATGACAATTCTAGTTGTAGACTTCTTTTTGTATGTTTTCTCTGAATTTATTGTTGATTCTAACAATAACTAGGGTTTTATTTACTTGAGATTGTGTATTTGTATTGTCTATTATCTAAGGGTTTCTTCAATATTCTTTATCTGTAATGGAATTTGCCAATTTGGGCTTATTATTGAATTAGCACCTTAGGAATTTGTTAAGTTAGTATTAGACAATTTGGAATTGAGGCCTTTTTTTTGGCTTCATTTGAGTTTGTTTGAAATGATTTTAATTATTTTTTATATGTTTTTCATGTTGTAAATTATGAAGAGATACTTCAAAAGAAAACTTGTTGAAGAAAACGGTCATGACTTGTTAAATTGGGAAATGATGCTTTTCTTGTTCCCTATTCCCACTCGGATTATAGTTGTTGAATATTGTGCAATGAAGTTCAGAAAACGGTCATGACTTGTTAAATTGGTTTATCCTTCACTTAAATTTGGTTTCAACCAAAGTATATAAATTGGAACCTTGTATTTTTGTTGGATCTTCTCCTGTTAGGACATGGACATGTCACGTGTTCAAAACATGTCATTGTTTATGAAATTTGAAAATCTGTGCATTCTATATTCTATCCTATGGTATGTTTATTCTTGCGATCCAATGTTTTAGTTCTTCTCAGTCTGTAAACTTATGATTGCAAACTATCATATTCTAAAGACAGTGGAGAAGAGCTCAACTATGATGGAAGAATTTGATGTGGCACAACTTCTTTCTGAACTATAGTCGTAAGATTAGATGTCAAGTATGGAGAGCGTATTTACAAAAAGGTCTTATCAACCATTAGATCATGCATTCTCTAAAAGGACGGTATATCATTTGTATTTTTATTTATTAATAAACTATTTTATATTTTCTCATTTTTAAAATTTTGGACCGCACTCACTAAAAATCTTAGCCGTCCCTGAGTGAAAGATGCGTGAAATTCAGCTTTGAAGGGTTCATGATTAACAATTTATCATGTAATCTGAATGAAATTCTTTCAAATTAAAAAAATAAGATAATGCTATGCAACACTAGTGGTGTTTGGCATTAGTCTATGTAGCATCTAATGTGACATTAAATGATAAGTGAAATTAAATAAATAAATGACTCACTTAATTCATACATTTTATCATTTAATGCCACATTGATATAGTGTCAAGTATCAGTGGTATTAAATAGCATTACTTTAAAAAATAATACAAGTGCTTCAATGATACAATTACAGTTCAAACATTAGAAATCATTGAATACAAATTACATCCACATTTCCATCGACATAACCATCGAGAAGCCCAAATAAAATTTAACGTGACTTCTAAAATATATTACCATCAAGGGACAAAGACAATAATTAGGATATAGACGGCCTTTTCATTGAACATAAAAGTCTTGACTTTAACCTAACTTCTGAATTTTCCCTTTCCAGGAACAGACTACCATTCCTTTTTTTAAATAAGCCAATTTCTTTATTTTTATGTAGAAAATTCAGCTGCCAAAAATATCATAAAAAAGAAAAATTTCACCTCAAATGCTCCAGTTACTATATGGAGTGTGGACTCTACTTAGGTCACCTGATTTAGTGATTTATTCTGTAAAGTCACCAAGGTAACAGCAGCGATAAATAACTGGTGTACTATTGGAACTTTATTGTTAAGATGATAAAGTATACAGGGGAGAGTTCGAAGCTGCTCTGCATCTCATTGGTGAGATACGAAACTCAATTTTTATATCAGGATGAATTATACTTTTAGATGTGCTGGTGAACTTATGGATTTTTGTTTGTAGTAAGTAGGCCTGGACCAGATATGAGCCCATAATTCTTGGGGGCCATATAATATGCAAACAATTTTAAACAATATTTTTAAAATTTACTTAGTCTAGTGGTAAAATTTTTAATTCTTTCTATTAAATGTCAAGGGGTTCAAATTCTAACTGTTTTTATTACTATTAATTTTATTTTAAGGAACTTGTGCATATATAGTCTCAACTTTCTTTCAAATTATTTGAATATAAGTTTCAAATTCCTTAAAATTAATTTTGCAAATGAGAAAAATATGGTATAGTTGTAATTGTCTCATTAATCTAAGATGTTGTTCATATAATTGACTCAGTAATCTGAGATGTTGTTCAAGTCATATTACAATTACATAAAATATTTTTAAAAATAATAAAAGTGTAAAAAAGTTCAAAAAGTTATAAAAAGTTTCAGAAAATCTCTTCTTTTTTAATATAAAAAAAAGTCGTGTGGTGGTTTTGAGAAGTCTTACTAAATTATAGATAACTTTTATAAAATTCACAAATGCGTGGAAGAATTTAGGGACATGATTACTAGAGATTAAGATTTAGGGACTATTATTCTTTTTTTAAATATAAGCCAATTTCCTTATTTTTATTTAGAAAAATTCAGCTGCCAAAAAAATCATAAACAAAAAATTTCATTGTAAATGCTTTAGTTACTATCTGGAGTACGGAGTATACTTAGGTCACCAGATTTATTTACTCGATAAAACTATAGCCTTTCAACTAGCTTTACAAAGTTATTATGTAGAATTTTTTTAATCAAACTTTTTCCCACAATTGCTCATAGAAATTTACTGAGAAACTTGATCAAGATCCCTAGCCGGAGCTTGATCAAGTTTTGTAACAGGACTGGTTGTTCACAGTCCCGCAGTTACTATGCGAGTTTTGTTCACTTCACTAGAACTTTTTTTATTTTTATCCAGAAAAGATCTTTTCACCTTGTAAAGTCTAGTTATTATCTTGTTTTTCTCTGAATTGCCTAATTTCTTGAATTTTCTTTTTTCAAAAATAAAAATTCAATGATTTATTTTTACATTTGACCGTTATTAGAAGTTCTTTTGATATATCAATGATTTTACATTTGAGGGTCACAAAGGTGATAATAATTCACAAACAATCCACATTTGTAGCGCAGGTAGATCAGAAATTAAGAAAAATCACTATTAATATATTAGTAGATCTCTAAATTCACATGTTCAATTCCAAAAGCAAACGTCAACTGCACTGCCTGAATACCTACAAAAGTTTCACATCTTCTAAGAGAATCTTTCTCACTACCAGATATTCTGCAGTAAAAGTTTCGCATCAAATAGCTGCATATGCCTTGTACACAGCAAACATTATGTAAGTGATGAATTGGAATACAACCAATTGACACAAATATAACATTTCATATTTTTGGTTTTCAGTACATTCAACTAGAAGACAACCAATTGACACTACTACGAAAGTAATTAAAACAAATGTGAACAATTGAATTGTAATATTTCATGAAAATTTAACCCTCAATTAAGCTATGTGGCTGTTATTTTGACAATAATAGAATAACTGCCTATATTATATTAAAAGACTACCAAATAGTTACTCAATTGATGTCGAAGAAAGATTGTGTTTCTTGATCAATATAAATCAAAGAACGATGACTTAATTGAAAGATGACACAAAGTAGAAGGCTTTCTTGGGCGATAAATGAATGAATTTCATTTGGCCAAGTCATCTATGAAATATGTGATGCCTATTGTGCCAAGTATTGTAATTTGATTATTAGAACTCAAATGGGATTTAAAAAGAATTGAATCCTAACTATTATAAATAGGGGGAAAGGGTTCTCAAAGTTTCTTAACAACCAACCAATCTCTTTTCTCTTCCGAAACCCCAAAATTCGTCCAAAATTGGAAAAGGCCATAAAACACCAAACCAAACCCCTAAAACACTTCCTTTGCACTTAAAATAAAGCCTTCTTCATATATACATAGAATCTTCATATAAATAAGACACTTTACTTGTGAAATATCAAAGTTTTGAAGGAATCTTCTATCTAAAATTGTTCGAAGAATCTTTGTCGCAAAAGATGAGTAATGTGTGTCTTGGCTCTCTATCTCTTTTGCCCTCTTTGAAATCCATACCTTCCTTAAATCTCTTTGGTGTTCAATACTTGATTGTACCTAATTGCTTCTTATGCTCCTATTATATTACTTTGACATTTGATACCTAAGTTTGCACACTTATTTTTAGATAAATGATTGTTTCTGGCTTTAATTTGGGCATCACTAGTGGCGCTATCTACCCGTTTGCCTTGCTTCGTGGTGATCTTTATGGTACTACGACCATGCTAAATGTTCTTGGTCAATTTGAATAATTAAATCTTTGTGTCTTGCGCTTACAGGTAGATGCTAAGCTAGTGGTGGCTCAACTTGAATGTATAAATGATTTCATTTGTGGTACTATAACCTTTCTTACAGTTCATCATGAGCCGATACATGTTGTTATTCACTGGACTTTATACTCATCCCTCTTTCTCTTTCCTTTTCCCTTTCCTTTTAACAACCCTGTAGGTGTTAAATTAACAAGCGTTTGTGGCGGGATTGTCCTAAAGATGGAGAATATACATGTATGTGATCGAGATTTCAGTGAATGATTGATGTCTCGTTGTGGGTGACCGCAATAATTATTGTAAAGTTATAATGGCATGATATTATTTATAAGGGTGTTTGACTTGTATTTGTAAAGTCTCGCCTTCAAATTTTAAATCGAGATTTATTTATTAAATATTTTTGCTACTAATACGAAAAAATAAGATAATAAATTTGAGGGCGTGACATAAATAACTACTATAGAAGTAATTAATAGTGCTATTATAAAAGTCAATACAAAGCAGTGATATGGACAAAATATGATCCTGACAGCAAAGTTAACTTATTCCCTTTCATTACATGATATAGATCTCAAGGATCATTAAACCACAGTCCATTTATATCAATTCGACAAAAGTTTTAAATGCCGACAAAAGTTTCATATCTTCTAAGAGAACCTTACTCACTACCAGATACTCCGCAGCAAAAGTTTCACAACAAATAGCTGTCCATGCCTTGGAGACAACAAATACTATATAAGCAATGAATTGAAAGACAATCAATTGACACAAATACAACATTTCATACTTTTGGTTTCAATACCTTCAATTGGAAGACAACCAATTGACATTACTGTGAAAGTAATTAAAACAACTGTGAACAACTGAATAACTACTGTAAAAGTAATTAATAGTGGTGCTATGATAAAGTCAATACAAAATAGTGATATATACAAAATATGATCCTGACAGCAAAGTTAGCCTATTCCCTTCATTACACAACATTGATTTCAAGGATTAGCAAACCTCAGTCCATTCATATCAATCTCAACAGACCTTAACAACTTGAACCTAAAATATCAACCAGTATCCTAATCTCTTTCTCCTCTAGTCCACCTTATCGATAAGAAAATAAAAAGATACGAGAAGTCTTTTTGTCGATCGGCAGACCTGAACTCCTTAGCCGGTGAAACATATCCAGAGCATCTTCCTACTAGTTCACTAAAGCATATCCGGTGATCATATGCCTCCATGAGTAAACATTCTTCTTCTTGATGTCATCGAAACAAACTTTAGCGGCGATAACTTTTCCTGATTTAGCGTGCATACATAACAAACCATTTTACACATAAATAACTTCTTCTTCAAGACCATGGCGTAGCACAAAAGCATGTATCCTTTGACTATTTTGAAAACATTTAAGATGACAACGTGCAGTCAATGCAGTAGCTATAGTAGACGCATTTTGTCTGAGACCCATTTTTATCATCATATATAAATGTCTTAGAGCCGCACAATATCACCACATCGTACATATGACGAAATCATACCTAACTATGTTACAACAATCTTCTCATTTCCTTCAATTGATAAAAGTCAATACAAAGTAGCGACATAGACAAAATATGATCCTAATAGCAAAGTTAGCACATTTCCTTTCATTACACGACATAGATCTGAATGATCAGCAAACCTCAGTCCATTCATATCAACTCAACAGACCTTAACAACTTGAACCTAAAATATCAGCCAGTAGCCTAATCTCTTTCTCCTCCAGTCTACCTTGCCGACAAGAAAATAAGAAGATACGAGAAGTCTTTTCGTCCATCGGCATACCCAAACTCCTTAACCTATGAAACCTATCCAGAATATCTTCCTGACGGTACATCAAAGCATGTCCGATGATCATATGCCTCTATGAGTAAACATTATTCTTCTTGATGTCATCGAAACAAACTCTAGCAGCATTAACATTCTCTGATTTAGTGTGCATACATAACAGACCATTTTGCATATAAATATCTTCTTCCTCTAGACCATAGTGTAGCACAAAGCATGTATCCCTCCACTGTACTTAAAAATTTGAGATGACAACATGCAGTCAATGCAGCAGCTATAGCAAACGTATTTGGTCTGAGACCTATTTTTATCATCATATAGAAATGTCTTAGAGCCTCACGATATCTCCGACATCGTACACATACAGAAATCATACCTAACACAGCTACAACAGTCTTCTTCTTTCCTTCAATTGATTCAAATATGATGCATGTGCTTTGTAAATGCCAACTTCACTATTTGAATGCCTACGAAAGTTTTACATCTACCAAGAGAACATTTCTCACTACCAGATATTTTGCAGTAAAAGTTTCACATCAAATAGTTGTCTATGCCTTGCAGACAGCAAATATTATGTAAGCAATGAATTAGAGGACAACCAATTGACACAAATATAACATTTCATACTTTTAGTTTCAATACCTTCAACTGGAAGACAACAATTGACACTACTATGAAAGTAATTAAAACGGTTGTGAACAACTGAATAACTACTATGAAAGTAATTAATAGTGCTATGATAAAAGTCAATACAAAGTAGTGACATAGACAAAATATAATCCTGAGAGCAAAGTTAGCATATTCCATTTCATTACACGACATAGATCTCAAGGATCAGCAAATCTCAATCCATTCATATCAACTCAGCAGACCTTAACACTTGAACCTAAAATATCAGCTAGTAGCCTAACCTCTTTCTCCTCCGGTCCACGTTGAATATAAGTAAATAAGAAGATACGAGAATTTTTTTTGTAGATCGGCAGACCCAAACTCCTTAGCCTACAAAACATATCCAGAACATCTTCTCGACGGTTCACCAAAGTATATCCGGTGATTATATGCCTCTATGAGTAAACATTCTTTTTTTTAATGTCATCGAAACAAACTCTAGCAGCGTGAATATTCTCTGATTTAGCGTGCATACATAATAGACCATTTTGCATATAAACACCTTCCTCCTCAAGACTATAGCGTAACACAAAAGCATGTATTTCTCCACCACACTTAAAACATTTGAGATGATAATATGCAGTCAATGCAACAGCTATATTAAATGCATTTGGTCTGAGACTCATTTTATCATCATATGTACATGTCTTAGAGCCTCACAATATCCCCCACATTGTACATATGCAGAAACCATACCTGACCATGTTACAACAGTCTTCTCATTTCCTTCAATTGATTCAAATATGGTGCATTTGCTTTGCAAATGCCAACTGCACTACCTGAATGCCTACAAAAGTTTCACATCTACCAAGAGAACCTTTCTCACTACCAGATATTCTGCAGCAAAAGTTTCACACCGAATAGCAATCTATGCCTTGCAGACAGTAAACATTATGTGAGCAATGAATTGGAGACAACCAATTGACAAAAATATAATATTTCATACTTTTGGTTTTAGTACCTTCAACTGAAAGACAACCAATTGACACTACTATGACAGTAATTAAAACAATTGTGAATAACTGAATAACTCCTATGAAAGTAATTAATAGTGCTATAATAAAAGTCAATACAAAGTAGTGATATTGTCAAAATACAGTCTTGACAGCAAAGTTAGCCTATTCCCTTTCATTACACTACATAGATTTCAAGGATTAGCAAACCTCAATCCATTCATATCAATTCAAAAGACCTTAACAACTTGAACTCAAAATAACACAAATTGTTTAATAACATATGTTATTATGCATATAACACATATTGTTAGACAAATAACAACCGTTGTTATATAAATAACGTAGCTTGTTATTTATATAACAAGCTACGTTACAAAATAACTTGTTACAAAATATAGAATAGCTTGTTGCAAAATAGCATAGCTTGTTACACACATAACATGACTTGTAATACAAGTAACATAGTGCATTACGTATATAACACGAGGTGTTGGACAATTAGCATAGTCTATTATGCGAATAATATAGATTGTTATTAAGCAATAAATCATTAAACAAGTTTGAAATAGTATTTAAATAGCTGTAGGCAAGACCTATGGTAAAAAAATATAAAAATAAATTATAAAAAATAAGAAAAGAATAGAAAAATATAAAATCATAAATTTAAAGGCCTAAACGACCTCGGATTATCGAAAATTGATTGTGCTTATCAACCTAAGGCACGTGAGCCTTAATCGCCTCGTCGTTCTACTTTCGAGAAGGTATTATATGTTAAATTCTACACCAAACGCCAAAACACTCAAACTTCAACCTGATCTTTGATCCAATTCTCTCTAGATCTATTTTGTCATATGTTCTAAATTAGCTTGTTACATAAATAATAACATAGACTATTAAACCAAAAACATATATTATTACACAAATAACATAGTTTGTTGTACGAAATAACATAATTTTTTACACACGTAACGATCCCTTGAATGTGAAAATATTGTTTATTATGTAGCAAATTTTGTCAAAAATTGTGATAGAAAAAAGAGAAAACGAAAGCAGACAAAAAAGTAAGAATAAAAGTGGGCAAAAAAAAAAGAAGAAGATTTCGACAATATTGCCTGAAAAATGAGAAGGAAAAAGAAAAATATTAAAAGGAACAAGAGAGAAACGAAAAAGAGCAAAAAAAAAAAAACGAAATAAAAAAATTACTAGAATCCAGTGGCTGGATTCTGATCACTGGTGGTTGGCTGGAGCCAACAGAGGTGGGGTGGCTGGGGTAGGGGCGAGAGAGTAAAAATAACATAAAATAAAATAACAAAATAACATAAAAATATAATAACATACAGTGCACACAGTATATTTAAAAAAACAACACAGTAATTATAGAAATTATTGGCTATGCACAATAACAGATGCAATTTTCCCTTCTTTTAAAGGATATCCATGTACTGGCATCAGATTTGCATTATTAACTGGCTTACGGCATTGAGCTTTGACGTTATTAAAGAATTGATGGATGAAGGGAATTTGTTTTAGGGGTAAAAGCACCTTCTCATTAGATAAAATATTAGGGTTCAGTCATTGAATCCATCCCTATAATCTTTAAATTGTACTAAAAATGTGTGCGATTTACCACCTCCAAAAAAATAATAATAAAATAAAATAAAAGAGGGACCTTGAACTTGCATATGTGGCTTAAGCAAATTCATTGGCCTCATAACTTCACTACTAGGCCTCATACATTCATTTTTTTTCTAAGGACTTCATCCAAAAACTAATAATACTACTAAAAACCTTCTGAAACCAAAAGTTTTATAACAAAACATCATATCTCATGTGGCATGTATTCATCTACATGAATACATATCACATAGAGGTAAAAAGTTTTGTTATAAAACCTTCAAATGGTTTTTGAACATTTCCATGGTAAGCAACCCAAAAACATAGGGGAAAACAGCCAAAATCAGTCCTGGATCATCAGTTTTGAGGTTTAACCACGTTTTTATTTTATTGATTTTTAATATAGCTGGTTGTAGGTGGTGATGTGTCTGGTTTCAAAACATTGCACTTTTAAAAAAAAAATTGAATTGAATGTTTAGATGATCCCCCAAAAAAAGAAAAAACTATTCCTTAATCAGTTGCTAAGGCCCAAATAGTCTAGTAGTATTTAAATAGATTTTCCACAATCTAATTTAGGATTTAATATCCTTTCCGATATTCCCCTTATAATAATATTTAAAAACAAGAAGAAAAGGTTATTCATTAATCAGTTGCTATGCTTCTTCGTTATTATTATTATTACTATCACCCACAATAATTAATCAGAAGTAACTATGGAAAGCATGCCCTTTAAGAGAGGGCCAAAGATGACAATGATGCAAATATTAATAATGGTGGATGCCATAGCGCTACGTGTCGTCGGACAAGTGCTTCTGAAAAATGTTGTTGCCCGTTAATTTTTTTTTGTCCTTTTAATGGACATTCTCGAAAAGTTTTGCACATACGTGTCCACCTTTGAGCAGTAGAAACTTTATAGAGAAATATTACAAGATACGAGTTGTCTGATTTATTGTTCATATTACATGATTTTAATTATATCATGTAGCGTATTTTAATGCACACTATATAACTATTTAGTACTATATAACCTCATATATAGTATTAGATTAATTTTAATTACAAGATATATAGCGAGCCACTTGATCTGTTATTGCTTATGAGGTTGCTATGTACATGTTTCGTTTCAATTAATTAAAGATAAAGTTATTAGATTTATTGTAATTATTAAAAGAACTAGTGTATTACTCATGTGTTACACGGACGTTGATATATTTACAAACAAATATGTTCTTTTATTTTTTTGAAAACTTTTCACAAGTTATATATCTTGAACGAATTCTAGTACTATCACCCATTGAATCTCAAAGGAACCCAATGACATGATCAGTTTTTAATGAAGGCAATGTTAGGTAACCGCTACATTGCTACATTAAGAACTGTTACAAAGGAGAAGTTGAAGCAGTCTAAAGCAAATGTTATTTTAAATTTTTAATTGATAAATGAAGTGATTTATGGATGAATGCATGTGCTTCCACTTGGTAGCTAAACAACTAAAGGATTACTCTATTATTAAATTCCGAACACTATGAAGAAAGTTTTCGGGGACGACGCTCTTCCGATCTAGGTGGGAATGGTGTTACAATGGTCAAAGACATATGTGTGGTGAATGATCATTATAGTGATTGACTAACATAAAGCAACAAAAGAGGTGGAAATAATAAAGTATCACCGACAAACAAAATCGCGCATGAGATTTGATTTAATGTTTACCTTGTGACAATAGATAGCACATTTCAATTTGAGTTTACCTAGAATCTAAAAGGAAGTTCTGGGTAAGCAACTTACATAATTATTATTGTGTATGTTGGTCTAATCAGACGTGAAAGTATATGAATTTGAATTTTATAGTTTGATAAAAATGGGTTTGGAGAGAGAACGTATCATTGGGGGTCAAGGGTTAGCCCAGTTAGATAAAAGCCTAACCCTTACCGGGTAAACCCAAATTTGAACCCCTATATTCCCTCCCGGTAATCCCCTTGTAAACAGGGAAAAAAAAAAAAAGATAACGTTGTGAAATTATAAACACGTGTAATGCGTAAATTCCCATTAAGCTAAATACATACTAGGAATTGTCAAATCAAAAGTTGTTTAGATCTCTGACGGCTATCCAGATGGCACTAACAAAAACCAAAGCAGTCTGGTAGTGCTCACTATGCCAATGAAGAACCACTGTATTTTGCCCTTTCTGCCCTCACATTTTGGGAATTCATGTTGCCCAAAGTAACTTCTGTGGCACAAATGGATTGAAAGAGATAGAAAGGGTTTGTCCTTTGCAGTGTTGTCAAATTTCCAGAGGCAGAATCAGATTTTCCTCAATTAACAAATCCTGAGGTGGGATCATGATGTGAAACTTACCCTTTGTTATTGCCTTCGTTGGGGGTGTTAAAAGGAAAGTGTGAAGAACATGGTGTTTCTTCATTTCCCGACCATAGTGAAAAAATAATTGTCGAAAGTTTGAGAGAGAGAACCGATTCAACTCAATGTACAATGCTGATATGGGTCTCATGTATCGTAGTTTTATTTTTGTATAAACTCAAAAATGAATTAACACATTAATATAATTGACCATTTAGTTTAGGACGATCAAGCTAGTCTAATTGATGTTATTATACTTAGGTGTTGAGGAGAATTCAATTACCATTAGCTTATACTATTGGGCTTTTGGTTCTCTTGCAGAAATGGAAGGAAGAAGACCACTGACAACCCATATGAGAGAGAGAGAACCAAATCCAATGATATCTCTAAAATATGTAAAATAACCATTATGCCCTTCTTTCAATTCAAACACAAATGTAACATCTAATTTGCTTGGCACTATTTGTTAAAAGGCAGAATAATTTAAATATAATTTAGTTGTTTTAATAACAAAAATTTATCACCTGTATTTGAAAAATTGAAAAAGGAAAAAAACCGATTTAAGGTTTAAAAAGAACAGTGATACTTTGCATCGTTGCTGCAATATATGAAAATATTAATAAAATACTAAATTTGGTTATTTAATATGTAAATTATAATTGTCTAAAAATTATTTTCTGTAAATTGCGATTCAGTAGACTAATTCTTTGAAGACCACTGTAAAATTATTCAAGTACAAACTCATAAAGAACGGTGCTAATAGAATTACTCAGTGGCGGAGCCAAGGAAATTTTTCTAGGGGGCAAAAAAATTTAAAACAACAAATTGTAACAATATAATGGAAATGAGTAGTGGATATTTGTACAATACGTGCAAATTTTATAAAACATATAGATGTAATTGCTTTGACCACATTTTATAGTTAGAAAAAAAATGGTTTGTGAATGGGTGTCAAATCTTTTCTCTTAAATTATTTTCAATATTCATATTTGTCAAAGTGGAAATTAGATACAATAATTAATTAGTATTATTATTAACATAAACAACCTCAATTAAAGATCAAATAACCTATATTATTATTCAATAAACAACTCAAATTGTTCTGTCAAGACGTTAAATTAGACCACATATATCAATCAATTAACCATTATATTTTAGATTATTATTCCATATCATAAATGTATACCAAAATATACGGAAATTTTCAAGCACTTCCCGAAATGGATTTTTAATAGACGTGGCTTGCATCAATACATGCCACATAGGGTAGGAGATGCTGTTATAGCACTTCTAAGAAGTGCTTGAACATTTTCACCTAAATATGACACATATGAAATTATTGAAGTATTTACTTGATCACTTCTAGCAAAAACATCTAAAAAAATATTTTTCTTTCGCCTTCTAAACACTATTAGGGATGTTAAAGAGCAATTATGTGGTTGAATAATCTAAGAGATTGTCAGATTCTTTTTATCGATTCTCTTTATAATTTCACTTACTATTGATTTGACAACTGCTCATTTATAATTATAAATTTTAAACTTTTTTTAAATCTATATCACTCATCTCACATCATTATAATTTCTTATTACAAACTAATACTAATAATAAGAATCAAATAGCCATTAAAGAGTGATTATGTTTATACCTCAAGTTGTGAAAAAGATGACAGTGGTCTAATGGATTGTGATCTTCAACGATAATAATAAAGCAACCTATAGATTGTGCATGACGTGTGTGTATATATATGTAAAATTCAATATTGGACTTAGAGCTAAACGTGAGATGTCCATCTTAGGTTTTATAATTAGTTGATACTTTCAAGGACTTTTCACTCAGAAGATTTAGCGGTGGGACGGGTGTGGACATCAATAAATTATTCAGTTAAAAAATTTTCAATACTTTTGTTGGCGGTTGGGGTGGTGGGGTGGGGACTACCCCTTTTGCTCTCAAAAGTAATTCTAAAGAGATATGTAAAAATGTTATTAATAAATGATATTATTATGTTGTACATATTCATTGAGTGATGATTACATAACTACTTTTTCATCATCTAATATAAGTTGCCACATAAAAATATAACCTAATAATATTTATTTTTCATATCTCCCTAGAATTTTTGTTCTAAACCTCGCTCCGCCATTGTAATTACTTGTTAAAAAAATTCTTATGAAATTCCGCACTCACTGGATTATATCTATGGCTCCATCCCTTTTAAGTTAATCTAGCATTGAGAAATTTTAAGGAGAGGAGACTTCCTGCACGTATAGCCTCCTGTTATTGGGCAGTCAGGGAGCCGTTCCCTGACTTCTAATAACAAGAGGTCATATGAGAGGAGGTCTCTCTGTAAAAGAGAAGTATGGAGATGCCCCTCTTCGTAGTCAGACCTATCTGACATTTACCGCTCTGTTTCTCTCTTTAGTCATCGTCATGCATTTGACTTCGCTCAGAAATAATTGAAGCTGAAAATGTCAATTCACTTTATTGTCACTGAAATTCTTAATTCTTTCATAAGTCTGCACAATATGAAAAGTTATACACAACCATGATGTCATAATGATGTCACTAGCTTGGCAACTAAAAATACTTCGCGTATTCTTTTTTTTTTTTAAATACAATTACAACTCGCATCATGACAATACAAGTGTATATAAATATATGTCTCTTTGAAACACAGAGTACATAAATTAATAATACAAATCCCTATACAGAGGGCTACAAGAAATCAAACTCATATATAGGAGAAATCAAGTGTATATAAATGTGTAAAACGCTTATATTTTTTCATGTAAATTCACATTCAAACTAATTTTAAGTTGAAATGTCTTTTCAATTATCAAGCCACTGATATGTCATGTAAATTGAAAATTTTACATCTTTAGATGAAAAACTGTGATGTTTGTAAGAGCATCTTCAATGGGTAGCTAAGGTCATGGGGTGGTTTGGAGGGGAGAAATAGAGAGAAGATAATTATTTTAATTAAAAGTGACTAAAAAAAGGTATGGAAAAAAAAGAAGAAAAAGTGAAAAAGATGGGGCGAGGGTGGGAAAGAGAGAGAGATTCAAAAATAAAGATAAAATAGTAGTGGAGAAGATAGAGATAAAGGTATATTTTTATATTTTACACGTGATACGGGAAAAGAAAAGTGAGAAAAAAATAGTGTAAATGAGAGAAAAGTAATTAAAAGAAAAAGAAAATTAAAAGAAAAAAGGGTTAATTTCACAAATCGTCCCCAACCTTTGTTTTGTCACCCCACAGCCCTCGACCTTTGATAAATATACATAAATCGTCCATTTTTACATTATTCTACCAAAATTTTAATAAAATGATGATTATACCCCCTTAAACCTTTTAAATTTTTTTAAAAAAAGTTTGAAAATAATAAAACCTTAAAAACCACCCCCACCACCCCATGCCACCCCATGTCCTCCTTCCCCTCCCCCCTTCGGCTAGAAGTCAGGTTGCCGGCTGTCGGAATTGCTGCTCCGGCAGCATTTGCTACCAAAATAGAGGGGACAATCCCCCCATTTTGTTGTCAAAAATGGCAGCGAAATGTGGGGGTCTTCTCCCCCTCCCCCCCGGTTTGTACTACTCCAATAGCACAAATACTTTCAGAAATGACAGCAAAATGCAGCGAAATAGTGGGGATTCTCCACCCCATTTGCTGTCGGAAAATGGCAGCAATTTTGCTGCTGAAAATGCTGCTGAAGCAACACAAACAGGGGGAGAATCCCCCACATTTCGCTGCCATTTTCGACAGCGAAATGGGGGGATTCCCCTCTCCATTTTGGCAGTAAATGCTGCCAGAAATAGCAGCAATTTTGCTGCCATTTCCGGCTACATTTGTGCTGCTGGAGCAGCAACTCCGGCCCCAGCAGTTGGACTTCTAGCTGAAGGGGGGAGGGGAACGTGGGGTGGCGTGGGGTTTAAGTTTTTTATTATTTTTAAACTTTTTTTTTAAAAAAATTTAAAAGTTTTAAGGGTGGTATAATCGTTATTTTGTTAAAATTTTGGTGGAATAGTGTAAAAAGAGACGATTTGTGCATATTTTTCAAAAGTTAAAGGCTGTGGGGTGACAAAATAAAGGTTGTAGATGAAATCAAGACTAAACTGAGAGGTTAGGGACGATTTGTAAAATTAACCCAATAAAAAATATAGAGCCCATCAACTTCTTTGTGCCTTTTTCATTAGAGACGCTCTTAGGGATACGTTTAAACTTGAGAAGGCTATTAGTCCCATTCTAGCCCTATATATATGACACGGCATGGTACTATATAGCTCATATAGCTTATATGTGGTGTGATTTGATATAGGCTACATAAACTATATAATGTTATATCGTATTATATGTATGATATTAGATCAATTTTAACGTAACTCTTTCAATTTTTGACTTACAAACAAGAAAAAGGTACCATGAAAATCAAGTGTAAAACATTGACTTAAATGAGCAATTCAAGGCCAAATCGCAACGGTCGCGCCAACTGCCGTCCTCTCCGCCGTAGCGTCGGTTTTTCCACTTCCCCGACGCTAAACGACAGAACCCCATTCCCCGTTCAATATCAAACCGTTACGTGGACGGTTTTGATTCTCCCACCTCGCGTGATCCTATTGGCTAAATATCACACCAAACTCTCCTACTTCATGATTATTTATCCATTAGACCCCACTGCACTAATTATTTCTATATTAAAATAGCCTCTCATCGTGCCTCTCAAGTGGGACACTTGGCAGCGGCACAAGAGAAACTTCTAGCAGCCAAAAACAAAGAAGGAAAATTTTGGGTTTTTTAAACCTTTTTTTTCTTATTTTCCACTTAAATTAATTTAATGCATGTGCTTATCTCATGTTTTTTCTTGTAATTATCTGTTAATTAAGACTGTTTGCCATTTCTAAATTTGAGCCTTCTTTAGTCAACTGTTAGCTTTTGCTTAGTTTTTTATCTTTTTTCTTCTGACCTGGTGGCCATGCTGTTTTCAGGATGACTTTAAGATATTTTCATGTGGACTGATTTGCGTTTTCTTTTTAGTTAATGTTTATTTTGGCTTTTCAAATCCTCATTGGGTTAATTTTGGTCGCTTCTTGAAAATCTCTGCTTTTTAACTTTTGCATGTGAATTCTGAGTACGAATTAGTGGGGCGTGTTGTTTGTTTACACACTGTGCTTAGAACTTTATGCTTTGAAATGAAATGTGTAGAATTTAATCTTGAAATCATTAGGTGAAAATATCTATCCAGTTTCATAGCGTGATGAATTCCCGGATGCATATGCACATATACATGCTCCTATCTAGAGGTGTTTACTGTGGAGGTGTAAGCAAGGAGATAAAGAGATAAAGAGGTTTTGTAGTGTTAGATAACTAGATTGATCTGGGTTGTTTTGGTGATTGGTTAAAGAACTGGAGGTGAACAGTGTTGTAATTTGTAATGGGGAGTAACTTGAACTTCAAGAATTTTGGAAAGGATGCACCGGGAGATGGAGGTGGTACCGGAAAGCCACCAGTTAGTTTTCCTCTGACAAGGCAGTCCTCAATATATTCATTGACTTTTGACGAGTTCCAAAGCACCATGGGGGGAATTGGAAAGGATTTTGGGTCAATGAACATGGATGAGTTGCTGAAGAACATATGGAGCGCAGAGGAGAATCAAAACGTGGGGTCCACTAGTGGAGGAGGTGGCCAAGAAGGGGGTGGCAATTTGCAGCGGCAGGGATCCTTGACGCTTCCCCGGACGCTGAGCCAGAAAACAGTTGATGAGGTCTGGAAAGACATGGCAAAAGAGTATGGTGGTGGGAAGAATGAGAGTGGTGGTGTTAGTGGCTTGAATATGCCTCAGAGGCAACCAACTTTAGGGGAGGTAACACTTGAAGAATTCTTGATGAAAGCAGGGGTCGGGCTTGGAGTCGTAAGGCAAGATGCCCCATTTGCTGGAAAGCCTACCAGTGCTGGAGTTTTTGGTGATTTGATCGGAAGAGAATACTGGATTGGGATTTGTATATCAACAGGCTAACAGGAATGCAGGGGTGATGGCTTCTAGGCTTCCTGAAAGTAGTAATCAGATAGCTATGCATGCTGCTAATTTACCAATGAATATGAATGGCTTCAGATCTGCTGCAGAGCCGCTGGATGGTCAACAGCAGTCAAGGCAGCAAGAGCTCCTTCCTAATCAGCCTGCCTTCACCTATGGAGCTCACATGGGTAAGAATCAGATTGCTCTGCAATGTGCAAATCTGCCATTGAATGTGAACTACGCCAAACCAGCTTCACAACAGCTGGATGGTCAACAACGGCCAGTGCAGCAGAAGCAGCAGCCGGAGCTTCTTCCTAAGCAGCCCGCGTTGCCTTATGGAGCTTCCATGGGTATTTCAAGTAGTGGACAGTTGAGTAGTCCAACAACTAGGGGCGGAATTGTTGGGGTTTCTGATCCGTTAATGACTAATAATTTGGTTCCAAGTGCAGGCCTACAGGGTGTGGGATTCGGGGCTGTTGGTTTAGCAGCTGAGGGTGGTGTTACCATTGCTACAGGATCCCCAGGCTTTTCGCCGGATGGGCTTGCAAAGAGTAATGGGGATACATCTTCCATATCACCAGTCCCATATGTGTTTAGTGGCGGTATACGGGGAAGGAAAGGTGCTGCTTTGGAGAAAGTTATTGAGAGGAGGCAGAGGAGAATGATAAAAAACAGAGAGTCAGCTGCAAGATCACGGGCTCGAAAGCAGGTAAATATCTTAATAGCGAATGCAAATATAAAAGCTGGATGGTTTTGGGTAAAGCTATGATGTTTGTAAATGTGATAGAGAATACAAATATATAAGCTTGATAGTTTTGGAATATACCATGATGTTATAAATATAATAATAGCTTTCTATAGAATTTGAACCTGCTAGCTTGATATTTTTGGGATAAATGTGATGCTGATACTTTTTTTCTGGATTCTATATGCTTGCTTTTTAGATTATCAGTTTTGGATTTTAAGACTAATTATACCACCCAGTTTTTGAATATTTATTTAGTATTTGTCTTCAACATGGCCCTTGGTGTAGGAGATATTCATATTTTATTTTAATCAAAGGCTGGCACATGCACATTTCCATGACTAGTAGTGAGTTTTGAACCTTGTACCCATGTTCAATACTACTAGTTGAAAAGTTGTGTCTGAATAATTCTCTGTTATGACACTGTCTGATAGTGTCAGGATATTTAGACAACTATATTGTTGTTTTTGTTCGATAAATTTCTCATGAGGCTCTTAACATCTCCATAGGATGTCTAATGCAGAAGATTTAGAAAGCTCTCACTTTAATGTCAGTTACTAGAAAATCATGCTCTCACTCCGGAACCTAGACTTTCTTCTCCCATAGTGCCCCCCGTGCCCTTTTTTCCCACTCGGGACCAACTAAGTGTAAAGTCATCCCCCAATTGAAGTGGTTTTTTAAGCTTGTCAGCACTATGTAAATACAAGGGAACCTTTGAGTGTTGAGCTTCCTCTTTGTTAAACGTATCTTGATTGATTCTTACAAAAGAAAATTGGTAAGATTAAGATCACCATACAACGACATTTGCAACTGTCTGATATGGCTGAATTTGTCTAGTCTCTCCTGTACAGGAAGCTTTATTTTAGTAAGCAAACTATCAGACCAGTCTTAAGACACTTCATGATGGCCATATATTTGAAAGTACTGGTTCGTCGTGAAAACTTCAAATAAATTGAATTCAGAATTGCCTTTTTCACTTCTATGTAGTTATGAAACGGGGCTGCTTTATATGGTTGCACATGTATAATGAAACTGTCATTCAGATAAACCTTCAGCATCATAAGTAAAAGGTGTCTCATTACCCGTGATACTGTAGCAGCCATTGTTAGGATTAAAGGAAAAATATAGCCCATGTAAGACCACCTAGTTATTTGGAAAAGCAAAAATTTCAAAACTAGATGGGGCATAAAAATTTTTGAAAGATGCATTTGCTGATTGATAGAGGCAGAGAATGGAATGTATTGCTTCCAATCCTATACTTAAAAACAATAGATGGTTAAGCAGCAAAAAGATAGCTTATTGTCACCTACTGACTTTGTGGTCATCATCAGCATTCTGCTTTTACCGTTTTCTGCCATGCCAAAGAACAGATATGTTATGCCGCAGAATTGTAATGTGATAGGGTACACAATGTGACCAAAGATAAAAGGTTATTACAAGTTGCACTTCCTGAGTGGTCTACTCATTATGTACAAGGTAACGTGGTGTATGCTTAAAAATGATGGCCAGGAAACTTGTATTTCACCTGGAATTACTTGTATTCCCTATAAGTTTCAAGTATTGTTTTCTTCCAAGTACGCATTCATCTAGATTATGCATAAACTTCCATTGACATTTCTTTCTGCTGTGGCCTTTTCCAGGCGTACACTATGGAGTTGGAAGCAGAAATCTCAAAACTAAAGGATGAAAACCAAGGCCTGCAGAAAAAGCAGGTAACTTATAATGTAATCTGTATATCTTCATTTCATTATCCCCTTGAAAGATGTCATATTTAATCGACACCTATGTTTGGACATGTTTTCTGCAGGCAGAATTAGTGGAATTCCAGAAAAATCAGGTGTGTCTCATTTCTTTTTCCTGTATCGATACTTAAAGAATAGTTGCTGTGGTATCTTGTTTTTCTCTAATAGAGACAAATCACCATTGCTTTTTATTCTGGGTCTAGGTTCAATCTGTCACTTCTCCTGTGTGGAATTTTGCATGAATCGTATTTACTTATGCCCACAATTAGGATTTTCCTTTTCAGTTGCCAATAATGAAAATTATATTTTCTTGGACAGAACGAGCAACTGCATGTTTGTCTTCTGTGATTTCAAGTGTTGCCACTTTGTTAATAACTAATGCTAAGCAGCATCTCGTTTCCGGATCTTTACTGTTGTGACGTGATGGCAATTAATGTAAAACAAGGATGAAGGATGTTGAAATGCCCCTCTGACTTGGTCCCCTCATATTGTTTCCTTTTTCTTGTTTTTCTTTTGAGGTAGGGTGTGGGGGATTAACTAGTTACATTTTAAGTTGTTTGACCATATCAGTCCATCAGAATTCAGATGACTGCTCTCCTTTCGATTTTTAAGTTGGCTTTTAGTTTGGAGAGGGGAGAAAGGATCCTAAAATTCTTAAAACCACCAGCCACCACCACACTGTACCAAATTAAGCTCTCGCAATCCTGGCTCCCTTGTCAATGCCAGTCTGGTCGTTTCTTATGTCATTTGCTTACTGATTCAATATATGGATCTGTCTATGGATATGTGTTTTTATGAGACAATACGAATATTGATTTTCTTGTATCACACTATACACACACATATTCATATATACAAGTGATCCCCCTAAGTTGAAATGTGTCTAGCAGGTCCTGGAGATGCTGAACCAGCGGAATGGAGCAAAACGAAGTTGCTTAAGACGTACACAGACGGGACCTTGGTAAAGATATTCATAGCAGATATGTATCTATATATGTAGGTCACTGTGAATATTTGAGAAAGGTATTTCCTCTGTAGAGGGTAGAAAATGAGATTTAGCGTTTTGCTTTGAACCGTTGCTTGTTTTGTAGATCTTTTCAATTGTTTTCACGTTGCACTTGTGCTTGCCTGTATCATGTTCTCGTTCTATCACTAAATGACACGTCTATTATGCCAACCAATTGACACATACACTTCTTTTTTTCTTTTCTTTTTTTTTTTTTTTATTTGCCCCTCCCTCGACCGACGTGTGTGATAGCAGAGTTAATAACCTCTGGCGCAAAAAATTCACCGAATAGATAGGTATTCTTTTCTTCCAAGTACACCTTCATGGAATAAAATCATGAATTAATAAGCAAGACTCCATAACATAAGGAGAAATAAAAAATTAGCAATCAAAATACAAATTTGTCGATTCAGTTCAAGATTGGTAAGCCAACAAGTTCCGGTCATTTAGAAAGATCAAAGTGCATCGCCATCTCATACTAGGAAGTTAAAACTAATACTCCCTCCGTCCCAAAAGGGCAAAAAGGTCCGGTATTGTAGGAGTATTAAACTCAATACTCTTGATCAATCAGAGATTTACATGTTGATTTAAGAGATCTAATTTATTATTTAATTTGCGCATTGAATCTCACATGTGAGTTCCTAATTGGTCAACAGTATCGAGTGCTAAGTGCTCATGGAGTACTGAAATTTTTTCACCCAAAAAGATAGTCCGCTGTTTTATTTTCGCATCAAAAGATAGTCCACTCACCTTATTGAATATGTATTTAATGTTTTATTTCTATATATGCCCCCATTTAATTATTATTATTTAACTACCTATGTATTAAAAATATTTCAAAGAATTAATAACACAAGGGTATACATGGAAAAAACAAGGCAAAATTAATTAAATGTTCTAACTATATTACTTACTAATCTTCAATCCATGTAAAATTATTTATCGGACTATCTTTGTGAGACGGAGGGAGCATTAAAAACTCTACACATGCGTTAGCCCAAAAAAAAAACAAAAAAACAAAAAGAATACATATTTTTTTAGTATAATTTGTGAATCATATAGGTGGGTATGATGACTCGAATTTGGATCAACTAACGAGTCATTTTAGAGAGTGGAGCACTCTTGAGTACTCCCTTACTTGGCCCCCTTGATTGTGGGAAATCATGTGGGCCCTACTGACTCCCCCCAATCAGGGGAAACCAAGTAATGGAGTACTATCCATAAGGGGAGAGTACTCCTCCCTAGAATTTTTGATCAACTAACTCAGTAAGGAGATACCCCTTAGTCGAAATAGATTAAACATGGTAATATATAAAATTAGTGTAACTTACTCACATGTAAAAATAGTATAATCTAACCAGAGACCCAAAAATAGAGAAATTTACCATTCTCGTGTAATCTACCACAAGATTATCAAATTTTCATAGAAAGTGATTGAGCTTAATTTGACCAGAGACCCAAAAATGGAGAAATTTACCATTCTCATGTAATCTACCACAAGATTATCAAATTTTCATAGAACGTGATTGATATTTGAAATGATTGTTTTTTTTTTTTTTTTGGGGACCAAAACTAAAGATCTTTTACTTCATATCACCATTGGTAGTGAAAGTCAGGAGGTCTATCCCTCCACACATGCGAAATACAAATTTTGAACCCAAATTTAGCTAAAAGGTTCAAGAAAACGATGATTCAAAAATGATTAATTAGCTAGTTCTAAACAAATTTTTCCAGGTTTAGTATCCTACACACTTCTTGAAAATCAGTTCGTAAACACTTGATGAAATTCTTTTAATGACTTTGCTAGCTTACACGACTCAAATACAACACAAACTTGTGCAACTTTTTTGGTGACATAATTTTTCCTCGGAGTAGTTCTGCTAACCAATAAATACAAATGATTTCGACAAAGAACCATATCCCTTAGATGGCCCATTTTTCACAATTAAAATAAAAATTTTGATTTTCGTATGAGCAACTAAAGTAATTCTCCCTCTCAAGAAAAAACTAAAGTAATACAATGTTTGACGGTTCAAAATCCTCTTAGTTACTGGATGAATTTCAAACGGTACTGCTCTGATTCAAATAAGAATAAGAAAGAACAATAAATGGGAACCTGAACGTTCTGCTGACCTCTGGTAGAGCAGAATAATTGAAATAAAATCTGGGAATTTTTCCGCTGAACATGCAAGAAATCTTCTTTGGCACTCCCACGAGACCACAGCAAGCAGGAAGGATATGAACCAATAGATGTCCTAGCAAGGATAGCCAGAGGTACAAATTTTGCCTTTCCATGAAAGCATTTTTCTTCTGTCCCTGCCCCTGAATGATCGAGTAGCGAGCCTACCACTTACAGGCTTGCACAAACCAACATCAATCACTGAAGCGTTCTCTCTCTTTTTAGAAGATGGATCCCCATCACTCATGTAGAAATCAAACAGCATTGCAAGAGCACGGACTTGATGACTTAGCACCAAATTTTCTTCATCAAACGGAATCATCTTTATGACGTGAACATTGACCTGCAACCAGAGAGCATGAACTTAAGTTAGTGGAATTCAGGTCAAAATCAGATTCACGTAGCCTGAAACCACGTCAAACGGCATTAAGCATGCTACTGATAAACACCTGTCAGCATAACATAATTGTACACAAAGCAATTAAGATATTCTCTTAATTCCTCAAGTAGTATCCTTCCTAATTATGCATAAATTTTACTGGTACATAGTAAATAAAATATCACCACCTGTGAGGATAGTCCCCGCCAACCCACCCAAAAAAATAAATAAATCATGACCTGTGAAATGACTTGTAATGTTTACAGTCATTGCATGCATTGATCATCTATCGACTTGAAGTCTTAACACTATCAAAGAGGACTATCAAAATGAGGATTCTTACCTCGGCCTCCATCGCACGAAGTTCATTATACCATCCAGCACCATCCCCAGAATAGTTCTCTCCATCCGAAGCATACAAAGTTAGTGTAAAATGAGGAGGTCTAAGAGGATACTCCATGCTTATCTTTACCTGACAGAAGAATTTTTTTGAAACATCACTGTCAGTGAACAGAAAAGGTCAGAAAACTTGAATAAAGAAAATGAAAAGAATTATTTAGTTCTACATTGGCTTCTAATTTCAACTTCATGTCATCATTGTCCAACTTTCTGATTAGCACAAGACTGTATTCCTGAACTCCACAATTTGCCCATGAGTTCTTTACCATCTCAAATCCTTGCCCAGTTGATGCATTCTCAGATTCCTCCTCGATTTGGACTGGCTCATCCAGTTCATTTTCAGATTCCAGCATTAGATCAATATCATCCTCACGGATCTTAAAACTTGGTAATTTCCCCTTGTTCACAGGAGATGCAATACTCTTAGTAGTCAAATGCAGTCTCCGGAAGTCCTCAAGCTCAGATCCTTTTGATGGGGTACTTGTATCATTATTGACAACACTAGCAACTGGAAGCAAAGATGGAAGCTCCCCATCCTCTGTTGTGGTCTCCACGTCTTCTTTTGATATACCAGATTTTCCATCTGCATTTATACTCGGAGGTCCGTGAGCTAGCCCCACATTAGTGAGAGTCAAAGATGAAGACTCATTATTTGCGGAAGTTATCAGCGACCAACTATGCAAGCTGCAATTGGGTGTATGAGAGGGCCATGGAATAATTTCTTGAGGCAAAGGTGGCCATTTAAGTTTCTTTAATGAATCAAGTTGTTCCCTGTTAATCAACCAAAATTTCAAGTTTTAAACAAAATCTTAACAGATTAAAAAAAAAAAAAAAAGAGGAAAATTGAGAGAAAGAGAGAGAGAGAGAGAGAGAGAGAGAGAGAGAGAGGGAGGGAGGGAGAGCGAGAGAGACTAATGTAAACATGCACGCACAAGGTTGATGAAGATAAATTATCATGACTGCAAATTGCAGGTTTATACAAAAGACGAACACAGCCGAATGGTTTCAGAATTTTAAAAGAAAAAAGATCAGCTACTAAAATATTGTAAAATTCTTTTATTGGCTCTTTCCAAATCCCAAAGCAAAGGAATAGGGATGATCCTTTTTTTATTTGACTGATGGAATTCAGAAAACCCTTATGCTTGCCCTCCGAATACACAGTTACAAAAGTGCTTACCTTACCTACTTTATATATGGGTACTTATGTGAAAAGTTTTCTAAAGTAAACAAACACATGAATAGTGTGCGCCAAAATAGATTGGTTCCAAAAGATCCAGTCTACAAATCTATGATGAAGAGGATTCATCAGGTTCAACTACATGTTGCATCTGCCTATAACTCACATTATTATTCAGTAAGGAGCAGTAAGCCAGTAACTTTAATTAAAATCCAGAGCAGAGACTTACACAAGAGAAAGCTGAGCTTTTCTCCGAGCACGTATCCTTTGAACAACTGTCTGCACCCGGTTCTGCCTACGGTATAATGACAATCCAGATGAAATAGTACCACACTTAGCAGCATCATTATTGAAGGTTTCAGAAACTGTCATAAGTGGTGAAAACTCTGGCAAGAAATCAATACCAGCCAAATGCTGGGCCCACTTATATGGTCGTGAAGTTCGTTTTCCGTCAAATGAAAGAGCACCACCAGTACAGAGCTTTGCTGACTGCACAGATCAACAATTTTTAATGAAACGCAAAAAGAATGAATTAAAATCATAGAATTTCATAGCCTTAACCCCAAACCTCTAGAGGGAGCTCAAATCCAGAGATCGGAAGAAACAAGTTGCATAAGATATTATTATCAAGACCTTCAGAACCTTCCACGCCTACGCAAACGACATTCAATTTCACTAGGTATTCAAACCTCAAAGTGATGAGTT
>CAVNYN010213221.1:0-47086 GCA_963692815.1 Nyctanthes arbor-tristis
GATTAAGAATATAATATTATTTGGCTGAATCTATATAAAAGTGGAAGTTGGAATGCATTTAACATAATTTTTGTTGGCCTAACTATTGATTTTTAGCCCAATTGCAGTTAAATACTTTTTCCTATACAAGATAGTTGATTTTGGGCTCGGGAAAATAGTGTAGTTGGCCTAAAAATTAAATGGGCTGGAGCAGGAGGCAATGGACCGCACTAGTCCTTAATGAGCTCCGTTACATGACAAAAGGTACCGCAAAAGATTGACTACGATAGTTATAACACTGAAATGGGCGGGAAAAATAAGAAGGCAACTTAAGTGCCTTTATATATATATATATATATATATAGATTATACACGCCACACGACATCCAAATGATGATGCTACCAGGATCATTGCCAGAGAATTCAGTAATTGATTTTGAATCACTCCTGCCTTCTTCAATGATGACTAGTTGCCGATTATCAATCAAATAATGTTATGTTAACAGATAAATCACGCATCAATTAAATATAAAAAATATAAATTAATATATAAGTACTTAGGTTACCTTTCTTAATAAGTTGACCTTTTAATGTGAAACCCCAAGTCTTAATATGGTATTAGAGCATATAGCTCCAAAGCAGTGATCCATGCCTTCGACCGACTCCTCTTCCACAACCTCTGCCGCCAGCACCCCTTCGTATTGCCGGTGGTAACAACCAAAATAATGCTCCTCTGCCACCTCCTCCTAGCATCCCTTCACCACTCATTATCATCAATACGCAATCACGTATTTCTATTCAAGCTTATTCCAACATATTTCCCAACATCGCACATCCAATTTCACAGTTTTTTTTTTTTTTGTAGGATTTGATCTCCTTGGCTTTGTTGATAGTTCACTACCATGTCCTTCTCCCTATCTCACAACTGAAACCGAAACTACCACAAATCCTAACTACTTTAATTGGATCAAGCATGTTAAGCTCCTCCTCAATGCCATTGTTGGCTCGTTGTCACCCAACCTCATATTTTTTGGTGCCGCAGTCAGGATCTCTGAAGAAGTATGGACCACCATCAACAATACATATACTAAGTCCTCACGTGGATGAGTCATACATCTTAAAAGCACTCTTGGTAATCTTAAAAAATGAGATGCCATGGTTACAAAATATATGCATGGAGTCAAGAGCATTATAGACAACCTTGCTCTCATGAACTCCTCACGTGATCCGGACGAATTAATTCTTCACATAGTCAGGGGACTTGGATTTGAATAAAACGTTTTATGTGAAGCAGTTCATGCTCATGAAACCTTGATAACCTTTGATGAGCTACATGAAAAACTTGTTACCCGTGAATCTCAACTTCAAGCGACTTCCAATCCAAACGCTTTATTATCCATCATTGCCCACAATACTACAAAGTCCTCTAATTCTCATGGAACCACAACTCCTCATCCAACTCTTGTTAACCAACTCCAACAATCGAAATCGTGGACCAAACAACTACAATAATAAGTATACTCCTCGACCCTACCTTGGTTAAGTGTCAACTTTGTTGTGAACGAGGTCACATCGTAAAGAACATATAAATACTTAGCTTGAGAATCTACCCCTCATTCGAATACACAAAATCGAGCCACTAGCATGCCTCCTTAAGCTCATATTGCCACATCAAGCCCCATTCCAACCGGCAGTTGGCTGCCTGACTCGGGGGCCTATCATTACATTACCAATGACCTTGGAAATCTCTCTTCATTCCCAGTATCTTGGTCTATATGATGTGCACATTGGTGATAGTAAAGGTCTTCCAATC
Source organism: Nyctanthes arbor-tristis (assembly GCA_963692815.1). NCBI lineage: Eukaryota > Viridiplantae > Streptophyta > Magnoliopsida > Lamiales > Oleaceae > Nyctanthes > Nyctanthes arbor-tristis. The sequence continues at coordinate 1,793 of CAVNYN010213221.1, forward strand.
ACCCATATTGGTCGAACCACCATTTCGGCCTCTAACTTTCATTTCTTCCAAGGCTAAACCCATCCCTGTTTTCTTAGTTACAATATCCAGCCTTGACACTTGGCATCAAAGATTAGGGTACCCATATACAAAATTTCTACAATTTTTAGTTTCCAATAAATCATTGTTGTTGTCATCAATAAGAGTACTCTTTCATCTTGTAATTCATGCAAATAAAGTCAAAAGTTGCCATTTTCGTTTTCAAGTCTTAATATGATATCATAACCCGTCAAGCTCAAATGAGCAATTAGATCTAGTTAAGACTCAAATGAATATATAGATTTCAAGCTCGGTCTGCTCTGACGAGCCACCATCTTGCGAGGGTATATTAAGAGATAAATCCTATATCGATTAAATACAAAAAGATATAAATCAATATATAAAGAATTGGGTTGCTTCTCTTAACAAGTTGACTTTTTAATATGGATACCCAAGTCTTCATATATGTTCATAGAGTAAATTATTGAAAATAATTTTTACTTTCAATTTTATTTAGGTACTATTTGATTGCAAGTATGGAAAATATATGAAAAGAAAATGAATTCTAGGCAATTAATTCCCTAGAATTAATTTTCCTGGGAAATCACAATTTCACGTGTTTGATTAATTTAATTTTTTACCTAGAAATAGTAGTTATTTTTCATCTTTTGGTGTTTGATAGCATTATTTTTCATGGAAACAATCTTTTTTTTTCCAAATTTTATTATCAAGCTTTCTATATAAACTGTACTTTTTTTCAATCCATTAGCCTAAACTTGTCATTCCGTCTTACTAGACTTCCTCTCAAGTGGTGATAATTGAGTTCCCGAATGTACCAAAATTTTAAACTTAATGATATTACAAGAGTTTTTCGTCAGCTAGCATGAGATATTATTGTTGCACATGAATATGAAGAAGATAAATAAAGTTATGAACTTAAACGATGGTGTATAATTATAAATTGTAAAATGCCCATACGGTCTTACATTTGTTAACATTAGCAAGAAATCATATGTAACATAAATCCAAAAACAAAAATAGTAATAAAAGGAGAAATTCGAGATACCGCGAAAAAATTTTCAATTTAATAGATACCTAACAGACTAGATGCAAGCTACTAATTAAATAAAATGACAAAGGCATCCTACACTTGTGAGTATGACATTGCATGATGCTTTTTGAAAATTTGATGATGAAACCATATAGGCATGCGAGAGATGCAGCAAGCTTTATTATGGCTGTCATTTTTCTGCAAGGCAACATTCTACCTTTTTGATCTTAAGAACTATGCAGACTTCATATGCAAGTCAAAAATCAAAATTTGGAAAGAAAACCATAACAAAAATTAAGGACGTAAGTATTGTAATCATGCGTAGTTCTAATTACCCATATGCGTAAATTTACGGTCTTTTAGTTTCCTATTTCTCTATAATAATTAATAAATATATTTTTCCATTGTCAAATTGGTAAAAAGAAGAAAAAATTAGTTGTGTTTTATCAAATTACGAGCGTCTAAACTGAAATATTAACAAATTGCAAGGAATATACAAAAACTCAAATTATTAAAAGAAGAAGAAGAAGAAATATCAATTGAATATCATCATCAACTAACCGTAGTCATACAAACATTTAGCTACGGTCCCTAGGATTATAACCATGATCAAAAATTCCCTGAAAGAAAAAAAAACTCTATTGAAGGATATGAATTCAATTTTGATACTGATGTTTCAAAAAAACTACTGTGTTTCAAAACAAGACTTGAAAGAAGTATATGAATTTAACATTGATACATTAATTAATGGAGGATAAAGTAGACAAACCTTGATTGAAGTTGAAGAATTGTTGTTGAACCCAAGGAGAAGAATGAAACTGATTGCAAACAAGTGTAGGGCTTCAAGAGGATAACGTCTTTTTTCCCCTTTGCAAACCAATGATTTTTCTTTTTTTTTTTTTTTTTGGTTGGACATTGTAATTTATTATGTTTTTTAAATTTAAAAGAAAAAACCCAATATTAGAAGATACATGGAATTCTAATTCCCTAGAAAACAAAAAACCTACTCCCCCAAGGAAAACATTTTCCTTGTTTTCAAGGAAAATATGGTCACGTGACCAAAAGTAGAAAAATGTTTTCCAAGGCGAAAAAACCGATCAAACACTGCTAAAGCAGGAATTTAGGCTTAAAATTGATATTTTCTAGGGAAAACATTTGTAATCAAACACACTCTTAGTAAAATTGATATTTTCCTCATCAAAGCATCGCTTTAAAATCCTCTATTTAAACTAGATTTCAATTCTCTAACGTCTATTGAATTTGGATCGGACTCAGGATCTTGCAACTATTAGGCATGGAATGCCGGGGTTGGCTGATAATCATGGAATTTCATCAAATTGATTTTGATGATGGGTTTTGAATTTAATTTGACAGAGAACTCTCATTTCGCAAATGATTTCCCTTCTACCATATTTGGCATTATTATTGTTCTCCCATTAATTCATAATCCTTTATAGATGAATATATTAGTGTATATTAATATAAACGAAGGTCGAATAAGAAACCCATATGAACAGACGAGGAATAGGACTAATTTTGTGGTGTACTCTAACAGCTAGTATTTTCTTTTGAGTTAATTTAACTAATGCTCAATTAAGTGGTGGAGCCAAATTTATTGAGCTGCACGGAAGATGAATAAATTAGGTTTTCTTATGTTTTCTAAACTTGTAAAACCGACTTTGGGTTATTATATATAGGGCTGATACCTTCTAAACCCTATACTCTATTACAATAATAAAAACATTTGCAGCGGCCGAAGACAGGACATAGCCTCAGATTGAGGTGAACATGTATAAATCTTACAAGTTTTGTGCATTTCTTTATCGCTTTACAATTAATTTCTCGTAACAATTGGTATAACAGCCATGGTAGATGATGAAAGATCTATACTCGGAATCACTAAATTCGATGGCATAGACATCGCATTCTGGAAGATATAGATAGCAGATTACCTATGCAGCAAAAAGATGCACTTGCCTTTATTCGACCAACTTGACACCATGAAGAATGGAGAATGGAATCTTCTGGACACGAAGGTGTTGGGAATGATTCATTTAACACTTTTAAAGAACATGTCTTACAACGTGGTGAATGAGAAAACCATGGCATAATTGATAAACATGTTTTCTGATAAGTATGAGAAGCCACTGTCGTGAAACAAACTTTATTCGATGAAGAAGTTGTTTAGCTTGAAGATGATTGAAAGTGCTTCAGTGGTAGAGCATTTTAGTAATTTCAACACAATTGTCAATAAATTGGTTTCAGTGGAGATCATGTTTGACAGTGAAGTTCGAGCCTTAATTCTTTTGGCATCACTACCATATAATTGGGAATCCATGAGAGCAGATATTAGCAATTCCATAGGAAGTGCAAAGTTGAAATTCAATGATCTTTGGTATACAATTCTTACAGAAGAAGTTTGTAGAAAGGATTCTGGAGAGTTCTCAACATCAAATTCTGCCTTAAATATAGACAACCGGGCAGAGGATGTGAACATGAATAATGGTAGAAAAAAGTCAAAGAATTGGATGAGCAAATCAAGTATAAGGAATCTGAAAGATATTGAATGTTGCAATTGTGGCAAGTTGGGTCACAAGAAACATAAATGCAGATTTCTTTAGAAGAATGACAAAAAGAATAATGATATAGTGAATGCTACAACTAAAGAGGTACAAGATGCATTGTCGTTATCTGTTGCTACTCCTGTTAATTCCTAGGTGATGAATTTTGAGGCTTCTTCTTACACTACTCCAAACAATGAGATCATGGAAAATTATGTTGCTTCAGATCTCAGAAAGGTTTATCTTGCCGATGGTAAATTGCTACATGTTTTCGGCATTGGTGATGTTACATTGAAGATGCCAAATGTTACATGGTGAGACATATACCTAAATTGAAGTGTAATCTCATCGTAGTTAGACAACCTAATGTTGAAGGTTCCGTGTGAATTTTGGTGGCGACATCTGGAAAGTAACAAAAGGAGTCATGGTCATTTCATGAGGATATAAAAGGAGAAATCTTTATATGACCATAAGCCCCAGAGAAACCATTGCAGTTGCTGATTCCACTATTAATTCTGACATGTGGCGCCGCAGGCTTGGACATATAAGTGGGAAGGGAATGCAAGTACTTCATTCCAAAGGAAAACAACCAGGGTTGAATATGTTGAACACATTTGTGTGAAGGTTGTATTTTCGGGAAGTAAAAAAGGTAACGTTCCTAAAAATAGGTAAAGAGCCGAAAGCAGTAAAATTAGAATTGTTTTATACAGATGTTCAGGGACCTGTCCTTGTCAATTCACTTGAAGGTTCAAATTATTATGTGACATTCATTGATGATGCTTGCAGAAAAGTTTAGGTATATTTCTTGAAAAAGAAATCTGATGTCTTTGGTGCTTTCAAGCAGTAGAGGGAGATGGTTGAGACTGAAACCTGTTTAAAAGTGAAGTGTTTACAGTCAGATAATGGGAGAGAATATGTAGATAAAGGGTTTCAAAAATACTGTGTTGTTCATGGGAGCAAGATAAAAAAGACTATTCGTAGAACACCTCAACGGAATAGTATGGCTGAGAAGATGAATAGAACTTTAAATGAGCATGGAAGGAGTATGAGACTGAATACTAGGTTGCCAAAGATGTTTTGGGCTAAGGCTATCAATATAGCTGCATTCTTGATTAATAGCAGCCCTTTAGCACCGTTGGATTTCTAGATACCAGAAGAGATATAGAGTGGTAAAGAGGTGAACCTTTCTTTCTTAAAAGTGTTCGATTGTACTTCTTATGTTCGATTGATTCTACTGCTAGAGATAAACTTTATAGATCGGAAGAGCGAATAAACATTATTTCATTGGTTATGGTGATTTGGACTTTGGCTATCAATTTTTGGGATGAAGCAAAGCATAAGATTATTAGAAACAAGAATGTGATCTTCAATAAATCAGTTTTATATGAAGAAAGATTGCGAGCAAACCACGAGAGTACTAGTTCCGGAAGAAAGAAGTTTGAGACAATTCTATTGGAAAATCTTCCAGTAATTGTGCCAAATACAACCAATACTGAAGATCCAGTATAATCAACCACAAAAGTGCAAGAAATAACTCTTTGATAACTTTGATAAGAACTGTACTCGGATTGATGGCAAAGGAAAACCTACATTTGGAACGGCTTGATGTAAAGACAACCTTTCTTCATGGTGACTTGAAGGAAGATATTTACACGATGCAACCACAGTGTCTCAAAGTTCAGGGAAAGAAGAAACTAGTGTGCAAACTCCAAAAAAGCTTGTATGGTCTCAAACAGGCTCCAAGGTAGTAGTATAAGAAGTTGACAGCTTTATGTGTATAGTAACTGTCACTTGAGATACTAGGCAGATCATTGTTGCTATGTGAAGAATTTTGGTAGCTCCTATATAATTCTAATTTATGAAGATGATACGTTGATTGCAAGATCTTGCGTGGAAGAGATTTATAAATTGAAAAAAGGAGTTGTCTAAGCATTTTGCAATGAAAGATGTGGGTACTGCTAAACAAATCCTTGGGATGAGAATTATTAGAGAGAATGATCTATTGAAACTTTAATAGGAAGAATATGTGTTGAAGGTTTTGAGCAAATTCAACATGGCAAATGCAAAAGCAGTGTGTACTCCTTTAGCTATTCACTTCAAATTGTCAAAGAAACAATCATCTTCTACAAAGGAAGAACAATCCTACATGACCAAGGTGTCTTATGCTTCTGCTATTGATAGTCTTATGCATGCAATGATTTGCACTAGACCAGATATTACACACACAGTGGAAGTTGTGAGTAGATATAGGATTAATCTAGACAGGCAACATTGGGAGGCAGTAAAGTGGATACTCATATATTTAAAAAGTAGTGCAGATATGGCTGTGTGCTTTAGAAAACAGACATGGGACTACAAGATTATTTAGATGCAGTTATGGCAGGAGACCCTGATGAAAGAAAGAGCACTATTGGATATGTATACACATTGGATGGTACAGCAGTTAGGTGGGCTTTTAAGTTGCAAAAGATAGTTGCACTTTCTACTATTGAAGTAGAGTATGTTGCAGTAACATAGGCTAGTAAAGAATTGATGTGGCTACAATCCCAATTGGAAGAATTGGATTGTAAGAACAATCAGAGTGTGCTACATTGTGACAATCAGAGTGCAATTCATCTGGCAAAGAAAAAGAACCTTGTTTATCATGCTAGAACCAAAAACATAGAAGTTCAATATCATTTCATTAGATCTGTTTTGGAAAATGGAGTTCTTGTACTTGAAAAGAATGAGGGGAGTCACCAATTGAGCTGACATGTTGAGTGAAACTATCATTACTACAAAAAAACATAATAGTCGTCAGCTGTAATTAAGAATACACATCGGTTGTGATGGTAATAGTTATGTAAGAGACACCCATTCTCAAGATATATGGGTTGGTTGTTGAATGACGCCTAAAGGTTACAATAGACGTCGGTTGTTTCACAAAAACCGATGCCAAAAGTCAATTTAAAAAATAAAAAAAATGAACAATAGGCGTCGGTTGTGGTGGTGCAAACAATAGGTGTTGGTTTTAACACCACAACCGATGCCTATTGTATTTTGAAAAAAGAAATAAATTTCTTATTACTCTAATGCTCTAGTTTCTTCTTTCCAGCGTTATTCCAATTTCAGGGTAGCGAATTGATGACAAAGATACTCAAGTTGAAAAGGTAATATTTTTTCAACTGTCATCTTAAAAGCAACAATGAATACCAAAAGAGTTTCCTAGCATCGATTATAGCCAGTAACATTAGGTATTTAGGATGTACTAGTATGAATAACTCTATGATTTTGATGTACTGTGGATGCAGCCAAGCTCGTTGAGTATGTCTATCCATGCACTAAAAAGCAAGCCAAGATTTGCCAAAGCCTAAACTTGAAGAGCCAAAACCCGAGTAGAAAAAAGAAGAAAAAATACCGACTCATGAAGAAGCCAAACCAAAAGAAAAAGAGGAAGAGAAAACTGAAGAAGTGAAGGAGGAAAAAGTTGGGGAAAATAGAGAGAAGGCCATGAAAGAAGCAAAAATACTTATACCTTTTTTTCATATTTGGATTCTCTCTCTTTCTCTCCAGTCAAGCTATGGCAAGAAATACAACGCCTTGGGGATTTAAGAAAAAAACAATTGAAATGGGCGTCAGTTCCTTGAGGAACCGACGCATATTGTTTACCGAGTATAATACGCGTTAGTTTCTAGTAGAAACCGACGTGTATTGATTTGCTGAAATTTTCAAAAATGCCATCGTCTTGTCTTTGAGCATCATTTTTTTGAAAAACCGACGTCTATTCCCTTTTTTTATCTATTTTGTTGTAGTACATGACTGTTGAAACACTAAAGTTGTATGCAACTTCAGTTGGACTTGTTTGTAGATACAGTGGGAGGCAGATAATGTTGAATTAGTCTCCAAGTAGGAGATTATTAAGTGGTGGAGCTTAATTTTGTTTGCTACACGGAAGATGTACGCGGATCGATAATAAATTTAGATTATTGAACAAGCTAGGTTCTTTTACGTTTTCTGCACTTGTAAAACCAACTTAGGGTTATTATATATATGGCTGATATCTTGTAAACACTATATTCTATCACAAATAAAAACATTTACAGCGGCCGAAGTCAGGACGTAGCCTCAAGTTGAGGTGAACTTGTATAAATTTTGCGTGTTTTGTGCGTTTCTTTATCATTTTACAATTAATTTGCCGTAAGATGCTCATCAAATTTCACGTAATATTACTACTTGCTAATCAACTATAAAGTATATCTCCTTGCTTACTAATCTTTCTCAGTACTTACCCATCCATCATCAATCTAACTTCTATCCATATGAACTAACAGAGTAAAACAACTGGCAGATGAAAGATGGCATATAACACCGTCAAAGTGTGCCACATAGATAAAATCGTGCAACCCAACAAAAGAGCAAACACGATTTCAATTCTTGTTGCATTCAGAATTTCATGCCTCTTATTTCACATTGTATTCATATATTTGGGAATTAAACAACGATTCCCAAATCGACATAGCTCATTTTCCATGGATTTTTGCAATGCATTAACGAAATCAATTGCAATAGCAAAGTATTGTGTTTTTTGAGAGTTTAACTTGATCTCCAAGGTCAAGCATATTGTATTAGATGTGAAAAACGTAAAATTGTTATTTACCTTTTGTTGGGCTCACATGTTTTGTCTACTTGGCGGGTTTTAGCGGTGTTATATGCCACATCATATATATCCATTTGCCATGTATTTTACTCCATTAATTCATATGGACAGAAGTTAGAACAATAATGGATGGGTAAGTATTGAGAAAGACTAGTGAGCAATGAGACATACTTTGTAGTTGAGTGCGCAAATTGTAATATTAGGTGAAGTTTGATGAGCGTTAATTAAATTAACTCATTTTCTTTTATATTTAATTTTTTAATTAGGTTATGACTATATTAGTAATAAATTAATTATGGTGCAATTTATAAAATTTGTATGTGACAAACAAATTTTGGAGTGGCATTAGAGAGAATAAGCAGGAAACTTTTGTTTTTCCCTTTCGCCTCTAGTTTTGTTTCCGAAGTCACTTAATACCTCTAAATATCATTAACTATATCTTATCTTTCACTCATGTGTTGCACAAGAAAAAACTACTTAAAAGTGATTAAAAATAGGTTAATCAAAATACCATCAAGAAGAGAAAAGATTAATCACAAAAATCCATAAATTGAAACAAAAGCCATAAATAATAATTGATATAAAGTACTGATAAACATATTAACTTATAACGATTGATCAATACTATGCAATAAATCTCAATATATTTTAATCTAATTATTGAAACGATTAACTTCCCAAAAATAGAGTCACCAATAAAATTTGAAAAACACGGTCTACTAGGTAAAGTCATAGAAAATTTTTAGATAGAAGTTTAAGTTTTCAACTTTCCGTATCTTTTTACTGTAACGATTTCATCTAAAAAAATCGCACATTCATTTTCTATTGTTGTCTATTGTTGTCAGGTTTAATATTGGCCAAGATTCTCTTATCAATGCATTTAATATCATCAAAATTGAAGTTAGGTAGGATTGAAAATTTAACGAAATTACTTAAAGAAAGAAGAAGCCAAGCATTTAAATAGATGTCATACTTGGCTTATTGAATCAAAAGAAAAAGGGACTAACAAATAGGTGTCAAACACAAATGTCGACTAAAAATAAAATAGAGAAAAACACAAAAAAAAATAGCAGGTGAATTCAAATGTCCAAGATCCATTGTTAGTAGTGGCAAAGCTACTAATTCAATCCTATTAATATCAAATTCAGCCTTCTACTCAACAAACAGTATTTGTATTTGTAGGAAATTTATATTTGAATCGGCTTGTATAGTTAATGTGTAAAAATAAGGAATGTTTGAAATAAATTGAAGATAGTAAATATGCCAAAGACAAAAAGAATGAGATTTTTGGGCCTCTCCTTTTTTCCAGCTTTGTTTGCCTGGATTTGTAATGCCCGTTTGCCTGATGTATAGGGGCAATAATTACATGCATTTAATACTGAGCCCATATGAATGACCTTTGGGTCATGTCAACTGAGATTTGACTTTTACTTTTCGACTAATGACTACTTAAGTCATGTGTAGGGCCCGTGGCCATCACTTTACATTCAATGCTAAAGTCCCATCAGCCATAAGTGATAAAGTCCCTCACATGGATTCCCTAGTAGGTGCTTAGCTGGCATGCTCATTAGGTCACGGCGTTGGTTGTGGCATTGTGCGCTCGTTAGCGTAGCACCTGGACGTCCTGAACTGCAAGAACACATGAATGGAGACTTGCCTCTAAGGTCGCCAAGACAGGCTCTTTAGATCTTTTGGTCAGTTGGTTGTTAGGCCGTTAAATTAGATGAACCTCTTAGAGCCGGTTCCCAAGACTGGCAACCATTAACCATTGTTGACTTTTGACCGTTTGCGACCTGGTGGCTACAAAATGCCCCTTCAAGGTTGCTATTTTTGATCCTCAGAGTTAACGGCCTTGAATTTTCGCTAATAATTTCCTTCAAACTTTTTGCTGCTTGAAATGAGACTCATTGAATTTTGAAACAGCTGAAATGGCATATTTAGCCACGTGTTACTCTTCTGGTGGAATGGCGTGTTTCAGAGATTTAAACGTAGTAATCATTAATTTGATTGTTGCGCTTTCGCCTGCCAAAGAACCACGCGGCCGTCACATCATACCCAACCTTATTTATACTCTTTCCGTTGCTTCCATTTTCCCTTGCATCTTCTACTCACTTTGCAAAAAGGATTTTATTTTCAAGGGATTCTCACTTTCTAAGGTAATTCTTCCTTTCAAAGGTAATTCTTCTATGTAAGTTCTTAGATTTCTTTGGGTAGCTTTGGGTTCGCAAAATGATGATTAGAGGAGGAGAGGTCTGCTGAACGAGCGATGGCTGATCCAGTGAAGAAGCAGAGGAACTAGAAGTCCAGGTTGAGTGGGAGGAAAGAGAAGACGAAGAAGAGGAGGAAGAAGTGGAGGCAAGCTCTAGCACGTGTCCTCTAATGGCGGTGGTGTTAGAGAAGGACCTGCCGTGTCAGCCAAGGATATCTCCTCACAGGTGGAGGAAGGAGATTTGTATATCATTCATTGTCGGTACTGTGTACCGAGTAATACAGCGCCGTGGCTTCCTTATAAAGGGGAAAGCGCATATAATCCTCTAAAAAGGTGTGTGGCTACGAATACGAAGATGTTCCAGGCCGGGTTCAAGCTATGGCCCAGTTGTTGTAGTTTTGGGGGTAGCCCTATCGCAGATTCCACCAAGAAGTTGGAAGACCATAATAGAGGTCTTTGCCTAGTGGCAGTGTAAGGGCTCAGGATTTCCCATCCCTGAGAATTTTGACTCATAATACTCGTTGAAATCCTCTCCCTCTAGTGGGAAAGGATGGTTCTATGTGGCCGCTCGCCCAAAATCAAGAGCCCAATGCCTCTGGCACAATCTAGTGTAGGGGGTACCAAACTAGAAGGAGAGCTGGTTCTGGGTAGGAGGCAACTGGAGGACCCTGGCTGCCCTTGACCACGAGGATACAAATGTGGCAACCAGCTATGCAAAAGCTCGTAAGTAGCTACCCAGTGTACTCTTTTTCGGAGCCAATGAGCTAATACTTAAATTTCTCTGCTTTTTGTTTTAGGAATCAATAGAACGCATTTGATATCTTCAACCTTCAAAGAACAAGCTCAAGAGGTCGCTGGGTTGGAAGCTCAAGCTCGCCACATTAAAGACCTGACCAACGAGGATACCCTAATCGAAGTTGGTCTTTCAGCACCGAGGTTGAAACTTAGCAACAACGGTCCAATCAATAGTAATTTTCAAATGTTCTGGATCTGTTTTTGTACATTTGGCGACCTGATACATGCTTTTTTCCTTTTTCTAAGCCAGGAAAACCGCTAAGAATAGACTAAGGAAATGAGGTCCACTAAACAGTTGCCGTAGCCTTGGAGAAGAAAGAGCAGAGGAGAAGACTTCATGAGAAGGCCACGGGCAAGGGGGTAGTGAAAGAGGCCGACCTTGCAGTTGCTGACTCTCCCACCAAGCGACAGTGGGCTGCTCTCTCGCCAACTTCTCCTGGCTCCTTCCCTACTTTCTTATCGTCGAGTCTGACGTCAGGCGGGGAAGAGGTACCAGTTTAGGAGAAAGGGGTTCTGGACCTACTGGCAGATAACTTGTTCCTTCCTATCCAACCAAACCATCATGCCATGCTAGAAAAAATGAAGAATAAAAGGCATAAGTCTCTGCTCAGCTTCAAAAGAGTTAACCAAAAATTTTAGCGATGCCATGAGTGACGTGGGCAGGAGTTCAACTATTTTAGAAATCAAAAAAGTATACGACCTCCATGTTGTTGACCCAGGTCCTTCAAACAAGCGCAGCTATACAAGGCCGTTCAACTGTTTTAGAGCAGTATGCAGAAGCTCGTGTTCGTAGAGTGATCCAAGATACAAAGAAACTGACGAAAGAGGTGGACTTAGCTGCAAAGGCAAAAGATGAGGCTGAGCTAGAGCTGAAAGAAAATGAGCAGGATCTGGCTGTTTCCAAGGATGACACAACTCTATTGATAAACACCTAGAGGCCTCTAGGAAAAAGATTGAAGAGCTGGGAAGCACGTTGGTGACTGAAAGGTCAAATCACGAGTAAGCTCTGAGGGAGGCTGAGAATAGGGCTACATCGAAGGAGCTGATTGGGTATAAAGAGGCAGTAGCAAAGTATAAGAGCTTAGAGGAGTATAAACAAGCTAACGTCGGGTTGTACTATGAGATGGCCAAAGGAATTCTTGAAGAGGTCGTGAAGGCCCGACCTGAGTATAACCTTGCTTTCCTCAAGGAGCAGGTAGCCAAGATCAAGCACGACTGCTGGGAGACCAGACCTGAAGCGTCACTTCCCTTTATTTTTGAAATCTCTCTGTACTTATGAATGAAAAAGATTTCATACAACTGCTTGTTCATTTAAATTGATTCAATCCAAACTGTACAATGCCTTTGGGCAAATCCATAAATCAAAGTGTTAGGATGCTTAACCAAAATCTCGTTCTAGTTTAGGTCACATACAATGGATTTGAGTGAGGATTTTATGCAAGTGTGAGGCTGTTTAACTAGAAGTCTATTCCAATTTCAGTTGAGGGCTTACCACGACTTTGATCGCATAACCGTTAATCTAGACGTTAGTTTGACTGCAAGCTTGTTTTGGTTGTTTCTTGTACCAATATGTCAACTCTTTTAGACAAGTGTTAAGTCACCGACAGAAAGTTTGTTCCTACCTTGGTCATTTTAACCTTTATCTAGTCATAGATATGTCTTATTTGAGGTCATGGAAAAATGAAGATGTGACACTTTAAACGAACTAAACAGATATTCATGAATTATTTGATGTGGAAATCCACGGGCCTATGAAAGTAATTTTAATTTACAGAGTATGGCCTATTAGTTCAAGGCACAAAATTTTTTAGAGTTGATACCCGGCTCTTGGTAGTATTTCTTCAGGTGTTCTGCATTCCAAAGGTGCATCAACTCATTCCTTTACACGTCCTTGAGCTCATAAACCCCCTTTAGCATGATTCAATTGACTCGGTAGGGACCTTTCCAATCGGAAGAGCCCCATGGTTCTTGAGGCTGGTTCTTTAGTGGAGAGGAATATTTTGCGCAAGACTAGGCTTCCAACTTTGAAACGGTGTACTTTAACCTTGGTTTTGTAGAACCTGGCAAACTTCTATTTGTACGTCATATTTCTGACTTCGGTCAACTCTCTTCTTTCAGCAATTAGGTCGAGCTTGTTGGCAAGGCACTTATCGTTTTCCATTTTATTGAAATGTGCTACCTCGGATGTAGGGACATCTAACTTGACGGGGATCATTGCCTCAGTTTTGTATGAGAGAGAGAGGAGTTTTGCTAGTCGAGGTTCAGCAGGTTGTTCGATAGGACCATAAACTGCAAGGAGCTCTTAAGCTCAGCTTCCCTTTAGGGCCCCCAAATGCTTTTTTAATGCTCATTTGATAATTTTATTGATAGCCTCAACATGTGCGTTGGCCTGCAGGTGATGTAGGGTGGAGTAGAAGTTCTTTATGCCTAACTTTTCAAAAAATCATCTGAATCTTATGTTGTGAAATTGCTTGCCGTTGTCTGTGACTACGGCATTTGGGACCCCAAATCTGCATACAATTGATTTCCAAATGAACCTCATTGTTTTTTGTTCCGTGATGGTGGCCAGGACTTCGGCTTTGACCTATTTTGTAAAGTAGTTTACCGCAATGATAGCAAACTCAGTTCCCCTTTTGCCTTTCGGGAGAGGGCCAATGAGATATACCCCCACTTGGCGAAAGGTCATGGCCCTATGACAAAGGTAAGCTCCTCCGAGGGCTCCTGATGAGGGGGGTGAACCGTTGGCATTTATCACAAGCTTTGGCCAAGTTGATTGCATCTTTCCTGATGCTCGGCCAAAATAATCCTTACCTTAGGATTTTGTGTGCCAGGGCTTGTCCGCCTGCGTGGTTACGGTAAACCCCATAATGTACTTCTTCTAATACGGCTCGTGCTTCTATGGGTATAAGACATCTTAGCAGTGGTCCAGCGAAGCTTCTTTTGTATAGCTTTCCATCAGTGAGCGAGAATTTGGCAGCCTAGTGTCTGAGCTTCCTCGCCTACCTGTAGGAACTGGATGATAGGGTCCATCTAGTTGCTTGTCTGGTTTATCTTTACTGTCGCCGTTCCCACTTTGTCAATTGACGAGGTTGCTAACTCACCAATTGGGATGCGTTGGAGCTCATTTGCTCCCTTGCTAGTCGTAAACTATGCTAAAGTATCGGTGTGACTGTTTTTTGCTTGAGGGATTCGCTTGATTTCAAAGTGATCTAGGCTCCCCAGTTCTTCTAGCAGCCTCTTATCTTATTAGGAGAGCTTTTCCCGTCGTACCTCGCAAACTCTACTTGTTTGGTTCACAACGAGTTGGGAGACACTCTTGATGATCAATCCTTTGATGCCCATTGATTTATCCATGCTAATCCTTACCAAAACTGCATCGTATTCTACCTCGTTATTAGTTGCAGCGAAATCAAATCTGACAGCTTGGCAGTAATAATTTCCTGTGCGTCTGATCAGAACAATTCCGACTCCAAAGGCATGGCTTGTCGAGGATCCATCAGTAAACAGTTCCCAAGCTAAGGGTTCTTTGCTGCCAAGACTGGACTCAGCAGGTAAGAGCTCGGCTATAAAGTCGACCAGGGCTTGGTTTTTAATGACCGTTTTTTGCTTGTGGTTAATGTCGTATTGACTAAGTTCAACAGACCATTTAACCAAGTGTCCTGGGAGGTCGGGTTTTTGAAGAACCTGTCTCAGGAGAGTGCTGGTCAAGACATTGATTCTGTGCTCTAGAAAGTAGGGCCAGAGCCTCTTCGAGGCGATCACGAGGGTGTTCTATACAAGTGACATACTCCAGGTTGAGTTCTAGTAATGCAAGCTGGCCGGCTAGTATGGTCGCAATTCCTTGGGAGGTAGGAAATTCCATAACATGATGAAATACCTAGGTCATGGCTTTAAGCTCGTAAAAAAGGGGTCGCCTGAGTATGGCGTTGTAGCTTGAAGGTGCGTCTATAATAAGGAAGTCCACCAACAATTTCCTTTTACAGAGACCGTCCCCTAATTCGATAAGGGGCATGACCTGACCCGTGGCCTCTACATGATCTCCGGTGAAACCTTGAAGCCTAACTTCGTAGGGCCGTATATCCCCAGGATCCATCTTCATATGTTGGAAAGCTTCCTAATAGATAATGTTCACAGTGCTGCCATTTTTGACCAGGGTCCTCTGAATTTCGACCCCTGACACTAGTATGGTGATGACCAAGGCACTCGCATGGGGATTTAGTTGGTTGCTGATAGCCTGGCAGTGAAGGAAGAAAGAATTCGTTGGAGAGGAAAGGAAGTGTTCCTCGAGTGAGTGATAGGAGATCTGGGCTTTACGCACGAGACATCGCCTCTGTCTCCTAGAACATTCCATGCCAAGGTGCCCGATGCTAAGCATGCGGATCTTAGTGGGAGGTCGGTTCTTAGAAAGTCGGGTTTCGAGGTCCGCTAGGGGACGAGCTTGTCGTTCCAGCCTTTGGTGATCTGCTATAAAGTTATCCAAGTATCCCTATCCAATTAACCGTCCTATATCTTGCTTTAGATGTCTGCGGTCGTTTGTGCCATGACCCACGACCCTATGGTACCTACAGTACTTGGATTGATCTGCATTTTTCACCCTCCTCCTTACGGGTTTTGCCTCAAACAAGATTGCGTCTCTTCTTAGAAGGTCAAAGATGTATTCTATGAAAATGCTAAGGACGGTAATTAGCTCAGGAATGGTAGAAGACTTCTTATAATTTTTCCGGCTCGAAACTTCCTTTACCCCGGACTATTCTTGTTTGAGGTCATTTAGTTGTTTTCTCTATTGACCCAGCTCATAGGTCTGTTAAAAGGCTGGCTAGTGATCTCGAAAATTTTTGGGGGCTAGCTTATCTTGCGTTGGCAAGGACAAGGAAGCATCGGGCTCTTTTTCCCTTGTCTGCACTTTTTTGGTAGATTTGGCTCAGGCGACCTCAGCCTTCCATGGCGCCGTCAGGGCTGGGGGCCCAAACTTGTGAAAACACTGCCCCAGCCGTTCTTTCATAGGGATCGGATGCGTGTTGTTGGAAAGTTGGTGGGTTACATTGTTGCAGCCGCCGCACTTCTTCGGTGAGGGCTTCCACTTGCTGTTGGAGGGTCTCAGTTTACGTGGATGCTGGAGGCCGTGAGGGACCAGCACCAGCTGCGCCTCAGTTCCTTCAAAGCCCGGGGATAATTGGACATCACTACTTCTTGTTCTTTAGCTTTTGAGGGTCTTCCACTCATTTCCTTTCAACGAGAGTTTTTTGACAGCTTTTTGTAAAGTTTCCCACAGATAGCGGCAATTTGTTGATATTAAATTCAGCCTTTAACTCAACAAATAAGATTTGTATTCGCGGAAAAGTTATATTTAAATTGGCTTGTGCAGTTAATGTGTAAAGCCAAGGAATGTTTACAATAAATGAAAGATAGTAAACGTGCCAAAGACAAGAAGAATGAGATTTTTGGGTCTCCCTTTTTCCGAGCTTCATTTACCTCTCTTTATAATGTTTGTTTGCCAGTTGAATGGGGGCGATGATTACATGCATTTAATGTTGGGCCCATAGAATGACCTATGAGTCATGTCAACTAGGATTTGACCTTTACTTTTCGACTAATGACTACTTAAGCCATGTGTGGGGCCGGTGGCTATCACTTTGCATTCAATGCTAAAGTCTCATTAACCGTAAGCAATAAGGTCCCTCACTTGGGTTCCCCAGTAGGTGCTTAGCTGGATGCTCGTCAGGTCACGGCATTGGGTTGGGGTATTGTGAGCTCACTAGCGTAGCGCCTGGACGTCCTGAACCACGAGGACAGAGGAATGGAGACAAATCTGTCTTGTCGAGTTTCCCAAAAAGCATATATTGTGAACTGAAAAAAGACATTGTATGCAAAAGTTATGGCCGTATTTCTGAAAACTAGAAAAACCTAGAAATAAAAAAGAAAAATAAGTAAGTTCGAAGGATTTAGAAAGTGTAAAAGGGCGAAGATAGTTTCTCGACAACTATTCTCTTATGTGTGTGCGTGCGTATGTGTTTGTATATATATACACACACATGTATGAGCAATTAAGGCTGAAACATTATTACAAAAAAAAAAAAAGAAAAACCCAAGAAAAAAAGAAAAATAAGAAAATTTAACAGATTTAGAAAATGAGAAGGCATGAGAAAAAATTTTTGGCAACTATTTTCCTTATATACATATATACTTACATACATATATATATATATATATACAAGTGTACTCAAGGCTGAAACATTATCAGAGAAAAAAAGAGAGAAGAAAACCGAAAAAAGGGGGAAAAATAAGAAATTTTGGGGATTTAAAAAGTGCAAAAGGGTAGGAAAAATTTTTTAGTAACTACTCCTTAATCCTTATATATATATATATATCCTAATATTTTACCCGTGCGTTGCATCAACAGAATAATTTAAAAAAAAATAATACTATATAAGAAGTTGAATAATTATTTGCCATCAAATTTACTAGATTCTCAACATGTACGTTGCAGAGGAAGATACCAAATCAAATTATATCTAACATTAGTACCAAGCGTTAAGTAATGTATGATTAGCCACATTGAACTATAATATTTTGATCATCGTTAATTAATAGTTATTATGTGCTTACTCGATATAGAATGCTATTAAGTGATCTCAGTATGAGTTGGAAAAAACCCACTAAACTAAATACACACGGGTTACCGGATCCTACTAAGATGAGAAATACTAGAATAAAGGGGTAATTAAGTTGGGGATGAGATAAAGAAAAGCAACCTGACTTAACAATGGGCTGGTGATTTAGGGTTATGATAATTTTTACTCGTACCCAGCCTGTATAACTGTTTTTTGATTAAAAATAAAAATATTTACTAAAAATTCTAATGGTTTGAGAAGTAAAAAGATGTTACAACTTATCAAGAAAGCGTAGTAATTTCAATTACAACTTTAGTGTTTATAATATATTTATTAAACAAAAATTGAAAAATATATAAATATATTTAAATTGGTCAATAAGCGGATAATATGAATTACTCATCTTAACCCATCCTCGACTAGTCCCTAACTTAAGTGGGGATGGGAAAAAAAATTTTGATGGCTAAGATAGGGGGGTGTAGCATACTGATCCCGACCTTAACCCATTGTCATTCTTATACCTGAGAACATTAAACATTTTATTTTTCTCTATGACTATTCCGTGATGGAAATTTTGTTAACTATGAAACATTAACTAAACCTATAAAGACAAAGATGATCGCTCTGTAAACCCCCTCTGAAAGAATCCCAAAATGGCCAGAAAACAGAGAACGATGCCATTGCAGTGGCTGCAGCCATTGCTTCTCCGGCGGAGGCTATGTTTGCTGTCACTAGGCTTACTAGCAATAGAAGAACAACACATTCTACAGCCAATGGTAGTAGCAACATGGCTGTGTGTGTTGTGCAACTGGCCGCTGGTTATGGAAGTATTAAGGCTTAGGCGGCCGTCACCATCTGGTCCGATTTCCGAGCCTATCTGTCAAGAAGAGCTTTACGCACCCTAAGAGCGCTCATCAAGCTACAAGCATTGGCAAGAGGATACCTAGTGAGGAAACGGACTGCAAATGTTATGCATTTAATGCAAGCATGCTTGAGATCTCAAGCAAGAGCACGGATAGAGCGTAAATCTCCAAATTCAAGCATGAAATCTTCTAAATCCAAGCATCAAGATCCTGAAACTCCTAAGAAATTTGAGCATGTAATTCAAACAAGGAGTAGGAAGAATGAATATTATTCAACACCCAATGTAAGTTCTCAGGATTTTTTCTAGCCTATTTATCCAACGTATGTCACCTTGTATATGTATGTGATGTTTTCTTGCTGTCAAAAAAAAAAAAAAAACCATTTAAACTTTTCATTCCTTATTTCGAGTAGTTTTATTTTCGATCAATTTTCTAAATTTTTTGTTTCAATGACTGAGATTAATGTGAAAAGGACGAGAATAATTACAAGGTGTAGAATCGGATATCTAAATAAAAACTTCATTCGTCCCAAAAAGATAGTCCAGTATTCAATTTTCGCCCATCCTAAAAAGATAATTCAGTTATTATGTTCGGCTTATACTTAATTGCTCCCTTCCAAGTTTGTCTCTAGTTAATTAACCACTTAAAATACTTAAATACCAAAGTTCAAGGTGCAAATGAGTTAATAATTTTTTTATTTTTTATTTTTTATTTTGCATAACATTCAAGGTGTTCACAGAATTCTAATAGATACAATTTGAATAATTATATTCATTTCAATATTAATCATAATTTGGTCATTGATATTAATTTGAAATCATTAATTACGTATAAAGGCCACAATGGAAAAATATACAAAAAATTAAATGTTTCAACTACATTGCCTACCGGTTATTAATCTGTGTGAAAACACATACCATCATCTCTTTGTGGGGATGGAGGGTGGATATAATATACTATCTCCGTCCCAGAAAGATGGTCTTATTTTTTTTCATATTGATTACGAAATGTTCATTTAATAGTATTGAAAAAGTAATTTTAACATCATTTCTCTATTATGTCCTTGTATCTATTAATTATTCTACTTTAGTAATTGTATTTTTTTATAACTATGCACATTAAATCAGAGCATCTAAGAGAACTAATATTTTAAGTACTTTTTAAAAAGGAAATTGTATCATATTTAGGGACAAACGAAAAAGAAAAACTGGATTATCTTTTAAAATGGAGGTACTATGTTGATTAGAGCTCTTGAGAAGACATGTAGGTTCTAGTACCCAATCTTTCAACTTTTTGATGTGCTAGAAATTTTTTCCTTTCATGCTACACAAAAATTTGTAAGAATCAAGAAAGACATTGAAATGTCTTATAAATATAAAATTTATTATCATTAATAATTACTCTTCCCTTTCTCACAAAGATACTTCCTTTTTATTTTTTACATAAATTAAGACAACATGATTAATATTATTGGAAATTTATAAGATAAGAATATATTTCTTAATATGCCCTTTGATTTATTTAATATTTGATTCTTGATGTTTTTTATTCTTGATTATCATGCATAACAAATAGGAGTATTTTAGAAGACTAAAAAGTTAAATAAAGAAAGAGAAATATAATTTGGAACGGATAAAAATGAAATATGGTAATATCTTTTTGACGAGGAAGTAATATTTTAATATAGTTATGTATATATACTAATTGTTTGGCACAATTGTAATTTCATTTAGGGTAATTAGAAAGGCTTTCCCACCTAAGGCTTTATCTAGCATAACTGCTTATAATGTCATACCACACTAACCGTCACTTTTAATAAAAAAATTGTTATAAATCTAATAGTGAAGGAATAAACCCGTAACCTATATGTTAATGGTAACATGTTTTTAAACCATTATGTCAACACTTTTATTTGTTAATAATTTTCATTTATATATTGTTATTCTCGTGTGTTTTCACTCAAAGAAAATATTATTATTAACCACATATATGCTTGAAGGCAAATTATATTGGTACTACATTTTTTTATTAATCTCACTAATTTTTTAAATATATTAAAATAGTCAAAATTAAAATGGCACAAATAACCATCAAATTCTTAACAATTATAAATGTTTTTCCCCTCATATCTTCTTCTATCTACGTGCACTACAAAAACCCTAATAAAAAGCTATAAGACTCAAAAATAAAAATTTCCTTTACTTTAAAAAAATAAATAAATTGTCACCAGCTATTACTCTAATTAATAAGTCAGTTTTTCTATAATGTCTTAAGTCATTTTGTCTGCACTGTCTCTAAATTCATAAACCTACGAAATTGGATTTATTAAAGAAATAAATAATCAATTTAATTAACATTATAAATTCATATGAAAAATATGAATTGAAAACATGTATTCCCTAGTCTGGTTGGATTCCTAGGTAAGCATGAAAATTTTTATGTGAACGGGTATCGAGTAAATACTATGTACATACCCAAGGCATTGTTAGACTGTTAAATAAATTAGATGATATAAACATAAAATTTAGTAAAGCATTAATCGAGTATATAAACGGGTCACTATTAATATTTATATATATTTTTGTAGATCATACAAATAATTTATTTATTTTTTGAATTTTTTCTCTATAGATGTGAAGCCTATAAAATATCGATTGATTTCATGTTGTTATTCTATCGTGTTTTTACTCAAAGAAAATATTATTATTAACTACATATATACTTGAAGGCTAATTATATTGGCACTACGTTTTTTTATTATTCTCACCAATTTTTTAAATATACTAAAATGGTCAAAATTAAAATGATACAAATAATCATCACATTCTTAACAATTATAAATATTTTCCCCTTCTATCTTCTTCCTCTACATGCACCACAAAAAAAATAAGAAGCTATTTTAATTTTTATAATAAGAAGCTATAAGAATAGAAAATAAAAATTTCCTTTACTTTGTAAAAAAAAAATAAATAAATAAATTGCCATCAGCAATTACCTGAATTAATAAGTTAGTTTTTCTACAATGTCTTAAGTCATTTTGTCTGCAGCGTCTCTAAATTCATAAACCCACAAAACTAGATTTATAGAAGAAATAAAGAATCAATTTAATTAATGTCATAATAACTTCATGTGAAAAGTAGAATTGATGAAATGCAATCCCTAATCCAATTGAATTCCTAGACAAACATGAAAATTTGTATGTGAACGGGTATTGAGTAAATACTATGTACATACATGATCCGCATTATTAGACTGTTAACTAATAATATTAAATAAAGTTAGATGATATAAACGTAAAATATAGTAAAGCATTAATCGAGTACATAAACGTGTAACTATTAATATATATATTGTAGAGGATGCAAATAATTTTTTTTGATCTTTTTTTCTCCATAGATGTGAAGCCTGTAAAATATTGATTGATTTCATATTGATATTCTCATGTCTTTTCACTCAAAGAAAATATTATTATTAACCACATATATACTTGAAGACTAATTATGTTGACACTACATTTTTTTATAACTCTCACTAATTTTTCAAATATGAAACTAGTATAACACCCGTGAGATGCACGGGTAAAAAAAATTTTGAAATTTAAATGTAAAAGTTTTTTATTGAACATACAAAAGTTGAACATATTCCAAAAAAGTGTACAAACACAAGCTGTTACCAATGGAAGAAATAGCATCAATAATAGTGCTAATTTAACATACTTGCATTGAAAAGATAATCCATATTCATTCCACAATTCACATAATAATTAAGGTTCCATATCAAATCTTCTTTCTTCTTATACATATACCTCAGTGGAAGATGTCTATCCTCAATATTTAATACATGCATTGGCAGCAGCAAATTCAGTTAAGAATCTATAACAGAAATAAGGGACTAGGGATGTTAAGACATCAAAGCATAGTAATGTAGGAGTAAGATTTGATTCCATGAACAATAAATTCATACTTTCTCATGATGGAATGATCTTGTATCATAACAAAACTCGCTCAAATGATATGTAAAAAATTCATATCACGATATGACTAGGATTATGGCATATAATAGGGGATGATTATTAAATTAAATTAAATTAAATACTTGAAAAAGCAAGAAAATTTAATTAATTATGTATAAATTTATTAACAGTCCTCAACATATACACCTTGGGTGCCATTAGTGATAAAATATTGATATAATTAATTTTTTATATTGTTAATTAATTAATATTATTAATATTAATTTCCACATAATATTATTAGCAAAATATTGCATTCACAGAAGAATATCAGCTTGTGAATAAATATTTAAGGTAACGTGTTTTATTTATGGATCATGTGAAAATTCATTCAATAAAAAATTGAATTAAGAATTCAATTTTCAACCAAAATTGTTAGTAGCTTATATATATTCGATATAGATACATATACAAATGAAATATTTTATAGATAGAAATATTACAACTTCAACATAGGTGAATGGGCCTATGCACTCTACGAACATTAACCACAATGTTACACTTAATAAAAGTTTCGTTGTCCGCAACTCTAAGTACAACACACACACACCTCCTAGATTTTAAATGTTGAAGTTCATCAATCTCCTAATAAATAATTTAAAAGTGAAGTGAAAGCGGACAACACCAACAAATGTAATTTGAAATTATCCCAACTACATTTTCTTTTATCAGTATCATTTACAGTCAATCGTTCTATTTTCCAGTTAGGTAGCCCATGATCTAACCTAAAATAGGGAAGGGGGCAAAAAAAAGAAGAACAGAGGCAGAAAGAAAGAATAGAAAACAGAATTCGATGTTGTAACTTGAACTAAATAGTTTATTGACGATCATTAGTTATTTGAGTTTATAAGAATTTGTACATATTTAGGAGTTCCATTTCTCTATTTAATCTCTCACGGTTGTTTGGGTTTCAATGTAATTTGGTTAAATTGCATTATATCCTTGTAATGTGCATAGTCTATAAATTTCTACAGTTATATGGAATTCTGCATACATATGCCCCAAATAAAAAAAGGATAGATGAAATTTCACCCTTTAATTTAATGCCACATATCTATAACTTCTAAACAATTTTTGATTTACGAAACTCAAAAAGAGATTAAAAAATCAATAGAGGAGATGTAAATCAACGACTCGAAGATGGAAGGGAAGACCATAACTAACTACTTGATAGCCAAGAAAAATGGGACCTTTAAAATGTTGTTCAAATTTGCACCTCGACGGCTTGATTTTGGAGACTAAATAAAACATAGTTTGTTAAATTGAGAGAGTTTGATATGAAGATAAATTAAATAAATGCTAAGACAGAGATTCGAGATGATTGAGGAAGAGAAAGGTAAAAGCGCGTTGGCGAGGGAAAAGATAAAAGGGAAAAGATAAAAGGAAAAAGAAAAAAGAAAAATGACGTCAGTAATAACATCAGCAGTTTAGGCAAGAAAATTAAGCTAGACTTCTTTTGATTTAGATATATAGTATCCCCACTTGTGCGTTGCACGGGAAGAATGAGAAACATTCAAAAATGAATGAGAAATATTTGTACATTAGTTGAAAATATAAAAATAGGAACGTAAATCAACGGAAACAATTAGACTAATAAACTCATTAATCGAAATCTTTTTCTATATTCAATGGACCAAATCAAATTGCGTGGCATGGGTATAGGTCTTTATTTATTAAACATAGCAGCCCATCTCAAGGTTGTATTAGTTAAATCACATACTTGAACTCTGAATTGACTCTTATATGATTTTAAAACTCAAACGTATGAAAAAGGGAACTGGTATAAAAGAAGAATAAATACTTGTGAGAAATTTAATAGAGATCGATATTTTGATAAACAAATCTAAATGCAGAAACTTCTTAAGTTTCCAATTTCCTACTAATTATGCTAAAACATTAAAAATTTTTAAGAGAAGGGGAAAAAACCATGCAAGTTTTCAATGAGAATAAAAACAAAACCTCCCTAAAAAGGTTATTGATGTTCAAGTAAATATGATTGAGGCAAACCAAGTTCATAGTAGCCTTATAAGTTATGGAGTAAGTACAAACTTACCAAGTGTTTAACACTACCAACCATTGTTGACAACGTTTCGGCGAGCCCTTCTCCTTACAAAAAAGATATAAGACACCTAAAGTTTCTCATTACATGCATTTTTCATAAACTTATAGCATGTTTGATTGCATTTGTTTTTCATGAAAAGTATCAAATTCAAGTAAAGATCATTGAGATGAATAAAATTCACAATAGCTCTCTAAAGTTATAGTGCAAATACAAACTTGGCAAGTGTTTAACTCTGCCAACGATCGTTGATAACGTTTCGGCAAGCCCTTCTCCTTGCAAAAAAGATATAACTTTTAAGCCACCTAACGTTTCTCCTTACATGCATTTTTCATGAACTTACAGCGTGTTTGATTGCATTTGATTCTCATGAAAAATATTAAATTAGTGGGAAAAATTCAATATTTATGAGTTTCTTTGGGAAATGAAATTTTAAATTGCATGGCAGGGGAAACATAGGAAAATAAGCAAAACATAACGTCATTAGTTATCTTACAGCACCAGTCAAGGGTGAAAAATATAGTAAAAACTACACTTGATTTAGACTAATATAATATAATATAGATATAGATATAGCTTTAAGTTAATGAGATTGGAGGATATTATTCTCTCTGTTTTTTTTTTGAAACAAGGATATTATTATCTTTTTAAGTAAAAAAGTTAGATCATGTAAAAAAATGTGAGATTTGATATTGAAATTCTCAAGTTTAAAAGGTTATGATTAAATTCTGATCAAATTAGCCCTTTTTAAAATAAAAAGAATAAAATAATAAAAAAATATGACATCAACCATAACGTTAGCGATTTGGTAGGAGAATTGGAGGGCATTATTCTCTTTTTAAGTAAAAAAGTTAGGTCACATAAAAAAATATGAGATTTGAGATTGAAATTTTCAAGTTTAAGAGGTTCTGATTAAATTTAGGGTTAAATTGCGCAAATTAGGCATTTTAAAATAAAAAGTGTAAAACAATAAAAAAATATGACATGAACCATGACATCAGATCGGAAGAGCGTCGTGTAGTTTTGGAGGTATTATTTTCTTTTTAAGTAAAAAGTTAGGTCACGTAAAAAAAAATGAGATTGGAGATTGAAATTGTTAAGTTTGAAAGGTTAAGATTAAATTCAGGGTTAAATTAAGCAAATTAGCCATTTTAAAATAGAAAGAGTAAAATAATTTAAAAATATGACATCAACCATGACGTCAGCGATTCGATCTGGAAAACTTATTTAGAATACACTTGATTTAGATATATATAGGCGTTTCTCCTTACATGCATTTTTCATAAACTTACAACATGCTTGAGTGCATTTGATTTTCATGAAAAATATTAAACTCATTGGAAAAATTCAATCTTTATGAGTTTCTTTGGGAAATGAAATTTTAAATTCCATGATGGGGAAAACATGGGAAAATAAGCAAAACATGACATTATCAGTTATCTTACAACACCAATCAAAGGTGAGAAATATGGTAGAAACTGCACTTTCTTTAGATTAATATAATATAGATATAAATATATATTTTAAGTTAATGAAATTTGAGGATATTATTATTTTTTAAGTAAAAAAAAGTTAGATCAGGTAAAAAAATGTGAGATTTGAGATTGAAATTGTCAATTTAAAAGGTCAGGATTAAATTCAGGGTTAAATTGCCTAAACATTAGCCATTTTAAAATAAAAAGAATAAAATAATAAAAGAATATGACATCAACTATGACATCAGTGATTTGGTTGGAAACTTGGAGGGCATTATTATCTTTTTTAGTAAAAAAATTAGGTCACATAAAAAAATAAGATTTGAGATTGAAATTGTCAAGTTTAAAAGGTTATGATTAAATTTAGGGTTAAATTGCGCAAATTAGCTATTTTAAAATAAAAAGAATATAAAATAATAAAAAAATATGACATCAACGACCTGTCACGCACTTTTCGTCGACACACGAAAGTAGCGCGCGGTCTTAGCGTCGTCCCTCGATAGACCCTTGCAAACAACGCTAAGTCAGCCTTTCCCTCCGCTCGACTGGTGCTAGCACTCCGCACTCGGCAACCGACTCACGCTCGGCAAGATAGCACCCGACGTTAGCTAGGAACGCTAACCGTTCTATATACACTTGAGAACGACGTTACAACGGTTGGACTATACACTTAGACTCCCTCTCTAAGGCCCCAAGGCTTGCTTCCACTACCTCTTCGTCTTGCCTTCCGTTGGAACGGCCTCCCGTCCCCGGACGTCCAGTGATTTGCTCAGAGAATTGAAGGGTATTATTATTTTTTTAAGTAAAAAGTTAGGTTACGTAAAAAAAATTGAGATTTGGGATTGAAATTGTCAAGTTTAAAAAGTTAGGATTAAATTCAGGGTTAAATTGCTCAAATTAGCCATTTTAAAATAAAAGAATAAAACAATAAAAGAAACCAAATATGACATTAACGATGACGTCAGTGATTTGGTCAGAGAATGGAGGGCATTATTGTCTTTTTAAGTAAAAAAGTTAAGTAACATAAAAAAATATGAGAATTGAGATTGAAATTGTCAAGTTTAAAAGGTTGATATTAAATTTAGGGATAAATTGCGTAAATTAGCCATTTTAAAATAAAAATAATTAAACAATAAAAAAATATATGAAATCAACCATAACATCAGCGATTTGGTTGGAGAATTGAAGTGCATTACTGTCTTTTTAAGTAAAAAGTTAGGTCATGTAAAAAAAATGATATTTAAGATTGAAAATGTCAAGTTTAAATGGTTACGATGAAATTCAAGGTTAAATTAAGCAAATTAGTCATTTTAAAATACAAAGAATGAAATAATAAAAAAATATGACATCAACCATGATATCAGCGATTTGGGTTAAATTGCTCAAATTAGCCAGTTTAAAATAAAAACAATAAAACAATAAAAAAATATATGACATCAATTATGACGTCAGCGATTTGGTCAGAGAATTACAGGGCATTATTATTGTTTTAAGCAAAAAAGTTAGGTCACATAGAAAAATATAAGATTTGAGATTGGAATTGTCAAGTTTAAAAGGTTAAGAATAAATTTAAGGTTATATTGCGCAAATTAGTCATTTTAAAATAAAAAGAATAAAACAATTAAAAAATATGACATCAACCATGACATCAGTGATTTGGTCGAAAAATTGGAGGGTATTATTGTCTTTTTAAGTAAAAAAGTTAAGTTACGTTAAAAAAAATGAGATTTGAAATTAAAATTATCAAGTTTAAAAGGTTAGGATTAAATTCAAGGTTAAATTAAACAAATTAGCTATGACAACAATCATACGTCAATGATATGGGCGAGAAAACTTGTTTAGACTCCTCTTGATTTATATATATGTAGATAGACGGCAATAATAATAATAATAACATATATATATAAATGGTCATAATTAAAATGACACAAATAACCATCACATTCTTAACAATTATAAATGTTTTTCCCCTCATATCTTCTTCCCCCAACGTGAACCACAAAAAAAAAACCTTTTTTATAAAAAGTTATACGAATTGAAAATAGAAATTTTCTTTACTTTGTACAAAAATAAATTGCCGTCAGCTATTACTCTAATTAATAAATTAGTTTTTCTACAATATCTTAAGTCATTTTGTCTACAACGTCTCTAAATTTATAAACCTAAGAAATTAGATTTATAGAAGAAATAAAGAATCAATTTAATTAATGTTATAACTTCACATGAAAAGTAGAATTGACAAAATACATTCAACGCACGGATTGAATACTAATTGATTATTAATCAGCCTTGAATTCATACATTGATATTTTAATTTGACGAAGAAAACAATGAATTTTATTGAAAACTGGGTTGAAAAAAGAGATGTACAATGTGCAAGAAGAAAAGCAACTACACAAAAATTACTATCTCCATCCCGATTATTTAGTTTTATTTTCCTTTTTAGGATGTCCGACATATATGGTTCATTTTTATATTAAAAAGTCTAACTTGTATTTCTTTTCAAATCTATCTATATTTTATACTTTAATTACAACTATTAATTTTAAATTTTACTCATAAAAAGGATGGTACGTCGGGAGGGTACTTTCTTATGAGTATGTAAATTTTTATTTGAATGGGTATCAAGAGAATACAGCTATGTACCCGATAATATTATTAGATTGTTAACTAATAATATTAAATAAGTTAGATGATTTAAAAGTAAAATATAGTAAAACATTAATCGAGTATATAAGCGTGTAACTATTAATATATTATTAATAAAATATTAATTTAATGTGTCAAATATTAAATCAAAACTGTATATTTATTGATTTCGTTATGCAAATCCGATGACATGTATATGTTCAATATTTTATTATTCATTATTATTAATTTTTTTTAAATTAGTCTTTCCGTACAACGCACAGTGAGAGGCTAGACTCATTGTTGTAAGAGTTGATTGTGATCTGATTATTTGACTGCTAATTATTACAACTTTATATAGGTTGAACGTGTGAACTTGAGCAACGTGTTTAGAGGAGACAAGAATTATAGACACCGGTATTTTACTACAAATATCCCATGGTGATTTATAATTCGTATATCAATTCATAATTTTATACAATGCAATTGGTATATTGTATTTTATTTATGAGATACTGTCAGTACTCACACGTCAATTTTAATCTAAATGTGCATTATAACTCTATCTATGCAACGTAAAGGTGAAAAAAATCTAGTTATTTATTTGCATCACATAACTCGCGGCATATTTGTAGAGATTCCTCAATTATTCATACGTTGTAATTACTGCATTTATTTACATGGTGGGAGGACATGCATGAATATGATTTAGAATCTCCATTATGTCTAACATTGAAGTGATGCAAGGTGGGAGTTTAGAAGGGTTAATTGCAGCAAAGGTCTCAATCTATTGCATTCGTATGTACTTTCATCTAAATGCATATTTATCATTAAAACATTTTAGGGTCTGTTTGGCAACCATATAAATGAAATACTATTCTAGTTAAAATTAGGAATGCCAATGGGGCGAGTTTTGGCTAGGTACGCCTCCCCCATGCCCCAACCCTTACCCAATTCAATCATGTACATTGCAGGTAAGGTTCGTGTTGGCAAAAAATAACCGTTACCCACCCTGTTTATTTTTTTCCTAACAAAATTCAAAAACAATTTTTGAAATACATCAAAAACATTCAAATAACATGAAACTAACCAAAATAACAATAATCTAACATATACCGAAATTATATTATACACTATAATCAAGCATTCAATCATAGAAGGTTAAAACATAATATTTTAACGACTTATTAAAACTAGTGAAAAATGTAAACTTAAAAAAAGAATTTTATATATATATATATATATATATATATTAAAGTAAGATAATGGCCATATATAAATTTCCCCACCAAAATCGCTATCCTACTTATATATGCCTAATTATTTATTTATTTATTTTAATAATATATACATATATATAATATATACGCATTTCTAACTAAGTAAGCTACAAATTAATGTCGAATATCTTATATACATAAATATCTGTTGTAAATAACTATATATTTAGTGAATGACTATCCTACCCCCTCAAACCCTAGATATGTTACCATTGTACCCCTGAAACCCTAGCTTTGTATTTATAAATAGGTGTTTCTGCTTCTCGTTGTATACACACAATTTTCTAAGAGGTAATCATTTATCTCTACGTTATTTTCTCTCTTTTATAACACGTTATCAGTAGGATATGTTTTTACTTTTCGTTTCTATCGTATTCTGCAATGAATTTCGTTTTCTTTGATTCCTCAATGACAATCGGCAGCAAGTAGATTGTATATATATAGTTTTGTTGGCTACCTTTTTCTCTTTTACACTTTATGGAATGTCGCCACGTTTTATCATTGAGATGGCAATTGGTAGCCAATGGATTATGTACATATAATTTTGTTGACAACCTCCTTTTTACAGTTTTTTGATTTTATACCGCAACGATATTCGATTTCTACTTATTAGTTTTGAAACACTATTTTTTGAAGTTTAATTTATATGTTGATGATTTTGTTTTCTTTCACGTATGATTGGGAATCAAAATACTAATTTGATTATCCATGTCACACATAAAGGGACAGCCAATGTTTAATTTTAATGGATTTTTGGCTTCCAAATTTATATATCATGTTTACAATCATATTTTGATTAATGATATAAAGGGATCATGAAATCTTCTCTTGATTGATTCCCTTTGAAATAATATAGCGACCAATTGCATAATAAATCTAAATCTAGTAGTCACATATTATACTACTCTTTCCTTTTCTTACGTAGTAGGGAGATCATGAAGGATTCTTTTACCTGATCTTCTTCTTAGTTTGATTTTAACTGCCAATTACATAATACATATGAATATGGCAACCGTTATCTATTGACAAGCAGTAATAGTCTTATGTAAATCCATAACCATGCATCTTATATCTATTATATTAATAACTGCTATTTACGTTTATTTCTGCACAATTAATTGATCTAACTATTAGATATTTTGTATAATATGTTTATTTAGATTCATGCAATTATGCTATTATTCTCATATAACTATTTGTGTTACAAATCTTTGTTTAGTGCTCCTGAAGAGGCACATTAATCTTAATTATTTCCCCCGAAGGGCAAATTTAAAAAGTTTCAAACTATTATATTATTCTTATTCTTGAAGGAAAGAATGAAAATTTATATCATAGTTAATATGATACTTGATTAATCGCATATTAATTATTATGTATAAGTTCATATAATTCTTGAAGAACCACTGTTACATCTGATTAAATATTTTAGAAGGATACGATTGCCGAAAAAAATCCCCGATCGGTGCTAATAATTATTGTTTCTTAAAGAAACATAGTTTGTAATTTTTATCTCAGAGATTATATTGGCAAAATATTTTGTTGTGTTAGCGAAGAAAATCACAACTTTATATCACAACTTTATATTCTAACAAAATATAATTTACTTCTAAAGAGCAAGATAAGATTTATTTTTGTGTTGTGATTTTCTGAAGAAACTATAATGTTTGAAATTTTAGAAGAATATTTTATTATTTGTTCCTAAAGAAACATAATTTTTACTTTGTCTATTATTATTGCATTATATTTTCTCTTTCTCAATTTACATTAGATGCACCTGTTTATTCATTTATTAAATTGTTATTATATGTAAAATAATAAATTAGACCTAATGAGTTGTCACTCTTAAAGTAGTACAACTTATATTATAATATTCCCGCTGAATATTAATTGTTCTTGAAGAACAATATTATACTAGATATTATATTTTCAATATATTCATGAAAAATATTTAATTACTATTCTTGGAATAGTAATAACTCAAATTGATAATGAATAGTTGATATTGATTAGTCTATTCTTATTTTTATAAGGTTTTATATTGTTGCATTGGATATGAACTTATTCACTTTATTGTTTTAATGTTTAGTTACCCTGAGCTATTTGAATTTCGAATAAACTATTCGTTATTTGATTTTCATTGATATTTAAATTTTTCTTGTTTAGATACAAATAGAGTAAAGATGATTTGTCAAAATGTTTGCTTAGCTGATAGTGCCATTTCCTATACAATTTTTTGAGAGAAAAAGGTACTTTGTGGAATTAACATTAGCCACTAATAATGTTAATACAATTTCTAAAGCGTCAAATATCATTGAGGGTTCCAGAAGAGCCAATATAATCTTACTCAATGGTACAAGATTATGTATTAATGATGCGCTTTACTCTAGCACATCTAAAAGAAATTTGCTTAGTTTTAAAGATGTCCGCTGCAATAGATATCATATTGAGGCAATGCAAGAAAATAATATTGAATATCTTTGTATAACTTCTTTTCTATCTGGCCAGAAGTAGATAAAAGAAAAATTACAAGCACTTCAATCTGGAATGTATTTCACAACTATAAAGTCAATTGAATCAAATTATATAGCGAACTAGAAGTTCAAAGACCTAAAAAATTTTATACTGTGGCATGATAGACTTGGACATCCAGGGGCAGTAATGATGTGACATATCATTATTAGTATGCATGGACATTCTTTAAAGAACCAGAAGATTTTTTATCTAACGATTATCCATGTAACGCTTGCTCGCAAGGAAAATTAGTAGTCAAACATTCCCCTACAAAAGTTGATGTTGAACTTCCAAAGTTTTATGAAAGAATTCATAGAGATATATGTGGGCCTATACACCCTCCATGTGGACCATTTAGATACTTTATGGTTTTAGTTGATGCCTCAGCAAGATGGTCACATGTATGTCTGCTTTAGGCTAGAAATATGGCTTTTGCCAGATTACTCGCCCAAATAATAAAATTGCAAGCTCAATTTCCCGATTATTCTATCAAGACAATTTGTCTTGACAATGCTACCGAATTCAGATCCCAAGCATTTAATGAATACTACACTTCTATTGGTATTGTTGTGGAACATTCAGTTCCCCATGTGCATACTCAGAATGGCCTTGCAAAGTCATTTATAAAACGACTGCAACTAATTGCTAGGCCATCACTTATGAAAATGAAATTATCAACTTCTGTTAAGGGGTCATGCAGTATTACATACTGCATCATTAATTCGTTTAAGGCCAAATGCTTATCACAAATACTCACTTTTACAATTGGCATTTGGTCGAGAACCTGATGTTTCTCACCGAAGAATTTTCGGCTGTGCTGTTCAAATTCCAATTCCACCCCTACAACGCACTAAAATGGGTCCCCAAAGTAGACTTGGGACTTATGTTGGTTTTGATTCACCAACAATTATTAGGTACCTTGAATCACTAATAGGTGACCTATTTACTGTATGTTTCATGGACTGTCATTTTAATGAAATGACTTTTCCTACTCTAGGAGGGGCAAAACTACATCATGAAAAACAAAATAAAATTTCTTGGAATGAACTACCTTATCTCACTTTGATTCCCGAAGCAATCAATTTGAGCAAGAAGTTGAAAAAATAATTCATTTGTAAAAGGTTACAAATCAATTACCTGATGTGTTTGTGGATACAAAAAAAGTGACAAAATCACATGTACCGGCACAAAATAGTCCAGCAAAAAATAAAACAATCTGCTATAGCAAGTAAATCAAAAGTACGTCAGAAACGTGGTCGACCATTTGGAGCTAAAGATTCTGTGCCTAGAAAAAGAAAAGTAAAAGAGAACAATCAAACACAAACTCAAAAGGAGCATGAAGTGATTAATCAATCAAATAAAGAAGATTTGATTCCTGCAGAATCACAAAATGAAGAGATCTCAATAAACTATTTATCATCCCACAAAGTTTATGAAAGAAACAATGTTGTGATAGATAATATTTTCACCTATAATGTGGCTCTTGATATCATGCATGAGAATGAGGATCCTAAACCACAGTCTGTTAAATACTGTTAGCAAAGAAAAGATTGGCCAAAATGAAAAGAAGCCATACAGGCCAAGTTGAATTCTTTGGAAAGAAAAATTTTTGGACCTATACTCCAAACACCCGAAGATGTAATTCCTGTTGGATACAAATGGGTGTTTGTGAGAAAAAGAAATGAGAACAATGAAATTACGAGATACAAGGCTCGACTTGTAGCACAAGGTTTTTTCACAGAGACATATTCTCCTGAGATCGGAAGAGCGTCTGTAACATTCACATATTTGATGAGTTTGGCTGTCTCACAAAAGTTAGATATGAGACTTATGGATGTAGTAACTGTCTATCTTTACGGTTCGCTTGATAGTGAAATTTATATGAAAATCCCTGAAGGATATAAAGTGCTAGAAGTAAGTGATTCATTCCCTAAAAATGTGTTCTCAATTAAATTACATAAATCACTCATTGGATTAAATCAATCTGGACGGATGTGGTA
This sequence comes from Nyctanthes arbor-tristis, assembly GCA_963692815.1. Lineage (NCBI taxonomy): Eukaryota > Viridiplantae > Streptophyta > Magnoliopsida > Lamiales > Oleaceae > Nyctanthes > Nyctanthes arbor-tristis. The sequence goes on from CAVNYN010213221.1 coordinate 36,502, forward strand.
TAACCGTCTGAATAAATATTTGTTGAAAGAGGGATATCAAAGTGATGATATTTGCCCATGTGTTTTTATAAAGAAAACGGATATTGGATTTGCAATAGTGGTAGCATGTAGATGATTTAAATCTTATAAGAACTCCTGAAGAGCTTGATAGAACTGCTGAATATTTAAAAACTGAATTTGAAATAAAAGATTTGGGGAAAACCAAATGTCGTCTTGGTTTGGAGATTGAACATCTTTCATAAGGATTATTTGTCTATCAGTCTACATATACAGAAAAAGTTTTAAAAAAATTTTATATGGATAAGGCACATCCATTGACATCTCCAATAGTTGTCTGATCACTTGATATAGACAAAGATCCTTTTTGTCCAGTTGAAAATGGGAAAAAGATTCTTGGTCTTGAAGTACCATATCTTATTGCGATTAGAGCATTGACGTATCTTGCAAATTGCACTTGACCAAATGTAGCTTTTTCTGTAAATCTCCTTGCTAGATATAGTTTTGCACTAACTCAAAGACATTGGAATGGTGTTAAACATATTCTTCGTTACCTTAAAGGATCCATAGACTTGGGATTATTTTATTCACAAAATATAGGCTCTTCTTTAGTTTGCTATGCAGATGCAGGTTTTCTCTCCGATCCACATAAAGCTAAGTCACAAACAAGATATGTCTTTACTTGTGGAGGACAGCTATATCATAGAAATCTGTGAGGCAAACCTTGACAACAACATCTTCAAGTCACGCAGAAAGTATTGTAATCCATAAAGCAAGTCGTGAATGTGTATGGCTTAGGAACATGACACACCATACTCAAACATCATGTGGAATAGTTTCAACAAAGAAAGGTCCAACGATACTGTATGAAGATAATGCAGTTTGTATTGCACAACTTTAAGGAGGCTTCATCAAAGGAAACATGATAAAGCACATATCTCCACAGTTTTTCAACACACATGAACTTCAGAAAAGTGGGACGTCGACATTTAACAAATCCGTTCAAGTGATATTGTAGCTGATTTATTCACAAAGGCGTTACCAACTTCTACATTCAAGAAATTGGTCCATAAGATTGGAATGCGTAGATCTTCAATGATTGACATCAGGGGGACTAGATGTACTCTTTTTCCTTCGACTAGGTTTTGTCCTACTGGGTTTTCCTGGTAAGGTTTTAATGAGGAAGCATTTTATTGCTCCAAATATTTGTTATAAATTGTAATCTTTTTTCCTTGAGTTTGTACTTTTTTCCCACTGGGTTTTTGTCAAACCAAGGTTTTTAACGAGGCAGTTAAATGTATAGATAGTCATTCAACGGGGAGTGTTGTAAATAATTAAATATCTAGTAAATGACTATCTTACCCCCGAAAACCCAAGATATGTTATCATTGTACCCCTGAAACCCTAGCTTTGTATCTATAAATAGGAGTCTCTGCTTTTTATTATATACACACAATTTTCTAAGAAGTAATCATTTATCTCTACGTTATTTTCTCTCTTTTATAACAATATTTTTATTTTATAAACTTATACGGGATATACATAATTATAATATACTATTATATACATACATATTTATAATAAAGTTATATCTCAGGTTTTGATTTTCAAGTAAAGATATTTTCTAAAAAAAAAATAAGATAATAAATAAATATATATATATATCTACTCTCCTGCTTATATACGCTTTTATTTTATTTGCTTTCAATCTTATAAAGATTCTCATATTAATATATATTATATATACATATATAAGTTTGGAGATTGCAAGTTAATCTCCAATCTTTTTTTAACACACATTTCTAATTAAAAGCTCAAAATTAATCTCTAATCTTATGATATTTCTTATCCATTAATATTTGATATATCTATTCTATTAGTTTTTAGGCTATCTTCAAATATTTTATATTTCTTTAAAATTCTAATAGTTGACAGACGAATTTCAAGTCTTGAATTATTAGGGCTTCCTTATCATTTCGATTAAGTACCTACTGTGAGATTGATAACATAATAATAATAATAAGTAAATTAAATTAAGTCAGTTTCAAAATTTTTACTTTAAATCACACGCCATAAAACCTATAGCATATGTTTACTATATTACTTAATTTATTATTTTTTTGTGGGAACCTATATATTGGTAAAAATTTAAATTGAGGGGATGTAATAGTAATAATATTTGATGATGATTTAGAACAAAAATAAAAAAATTCTTTTAATTCTTGTTAGAGTGAAAAGTGATTAAAAATTAACATTATGGGTAAATCATATAGAACTTATCATTTGTTGTAATGTTGCTTCCATTGGGTCTTTTGATGGGAGCGTGTGTAATTTAGAATTTTTAGAATGGATTTAGTAAGTAATGATTATAGTGATTTCTTTGAAGAATTTATGACACAATATGAGGATATGTGAAAAATAATTTTTCCATAGTTAATTTCTTGGTTTTTATATTCAATGTGAAATTAAATTTATATTAAAAAATCCTTATTAATTCTCATTTTTATTAGTTGAGAGTATTGTTCTATAAATGACAATTTAATCAGCTTTTTGCTAAGTGAAAGAATTGTATATAATAAAATTATAATTATTAGCAATATGTGTATATAAGTAAGTATTACGTAATAAAATTGTTACTATTTAGTTATTCAAATTATCCTGCATTTTTTTATTTGCTAATTATTATATTCCGTGCAACGCATAGATATACAACTATTAATACTTAAGCATCGTATTTGGGGCTTTGGAGTTAAACTTAAGCATCTTGAGTACAAGTCTCCATTCAAAATTTTTTTTCCTAAAATTGAAAAAAAAAAAAAAAGAATTATTGGGTGTGGGAATTACCCATCCCCGCCTTGTTAATCTTTCGTACCAACCCTACTTAACGAGGCGGGTGATACCCCAACTCGTTCGACTTGGGTACCATGGGATCGAGTTTTCAGGTTGAAACTGTCATATCACTAGTTGAAATTAAATTTTAAATTCACATCATGCGAGAGTACAAAAAAGCGATATATATGCATAAAAAAGTGACACATATACATAATAATAATATTTCAAATTAAGTTTCACATTATTAGTTTTTCATTTTGCACATGCCATTTTGCTTTTTTTTTTTTATTACAAAAGGGAATGGGGGAGGGGATGGTGGGGATTCAAACCCGGATCACTCCGGTAAGGAGTCAGGTCCTTTTCCACTTGAAATGCCTCTTGATCCCTCTCATTTTGCTTTATTTTTAAGACAAGTGAATTTTGAATAATTTCGATTACAATAAGATTTTATTTAAATAGTTGTCAAACAAATCCTACAATCTTAATGATTAAATATATACATGTGGATGCAAAGTGCAAATAAACGCAAAGACTTAGGACTTATTTCGCCATATTTAATGGCTAGAGATAAAAGTACAAATGAATACAAAGATTAAGGACCTTTATTGCAACAAGTTTTACCATTCGTGCGTTGCACAGGAGAAAAAGGCAATGGAAGTGATAATAAAATAATATATATTTAACATCATAAACAATAGCAGGAAGCTTGCAAAATAATATAATATAATTGAAAATAAAAAATAATTCATATTGATTATAAATTTTGAAACACTTCTTTGTACACAACATTTCTTGTTATATTTGTTGATCTACCCTTTTTATCCAATATTAATATTTTTAAGCCTGACTTACTTCTTACTCTAGAAATTGCAACTTACAATTGGCCACGACTAAAGACTAATCTTTTAAGATAAAGGCGGACATGTGTAAGTAATTGTCCTTGACTTTTGTTAATAGTCATCTCATATGACACAATTACTGGAATTGTCGCCTCCGAAACCTGGCAGGTATGTTGGAGTCTAATGGTGTGTAAGCGACATCCTCAGTATAAACTATCTCTGCCCGACATTATTTCTAGATAAAAATTCAACCTCTAAAACATGATCTTCAAGCTTAGTTATAATCAATCTTGTCCTATTACACAATCCTTTTGTATGATCGATATTCCTCAGTAACATCACTGGAGTCCTACTTTAAGTCTTAAAATGTGATTTGGAGTACGGAACAATTAATTGTGTTCAAGTATTCATTTGAATGAATTCCTTCAAGTAAGGTGGTTTTTTTTTTTAATTTTGCAAACATTGTCTGAGCTCAAGTAAGTTCGCTTCTGAGTTTGGTTCATTGAAATCATGTAATTATTCACATCGTTAATGTCAGATAGTGTTGGCACAAATATTTCCTTTCCCTGCAAATACGTGGCATCATCATTCATCAACTATTCCTCCAAACAATGTGTATGTGTTTTGAACAATTGATTGAAGTGGATCATCCGTTGATTTGATCAAAAATTCTTCAGGAATTTCAATTTCAACACAACCTTCATTATCACCCGTAGTTGTACCATCTCCAATGGATAACATCAATTCTGAAAATTCCTTCAAGCTCACACAATCAACATTGCCATCCATGGCTTGTAGTCTCATAATTTTTGTCAGGTACAAGACCTTGCAATTTTTCCATAAGTAAGAAGATTTTATAGTTCCATGACCAATATTCTGTCTGCTACCTTTTGGAACAACTGGCAAAATTTGTCGGAAGTCACCACCAAAGTCAATGGTCTTGCTACCAAACGGTTCATCAAGACTGTTAGGATTGTCATGCTTGAGAAATCCTCTCAATGTTCTGAGTGCCTCAAAGAAGTGCCCGTTCATCATTGGTGCTTCATCCGAAATAATGAGCTTTGTTTTCTCAATCAATTGTGGAAGTTCACTTCCTTGTTTAATGTTGCGTGTTGAATTTTCATTAGGATTAAGTCGAATACAAAGTCTTGAATGCACAATCTGACCACCAGGTAGAAGAAGAGAAGCAATGCCACTGGATGCAACATTTAGAACAATTTCTCCCATTAACCTTATAGTTGCAGAAAGAGTCTTCCATACGAAAGTTTTTCATGTGCCACCATATCTGTATAAAAGGAATGCACCACCTTTATTTGAATTGACAGATTCGATATTTGCTTCGTAAGCAAATTTCTATTCAATTGTCATTTTTTCAATGAAATTTCCATGCTTTGCTTCCAACAAATCGTTCTCATAGTTTAGCTCATCATATATAAGCCTGTTTGTAGCCAGCAAGTTGTCATCATCACAACGAAATAGCATTGATGGATATTCACAAAGCCTCTTACCCCTACTTTGCAAAATTTGTTCAATCTCCAACAAAGTTAAATTTCGAATTTGTTCAACTTCCAATTCCAATCCTGTGTTGAAAGGCTAAATAAAAAAAAAATTCATTGTAAATTTAACATTTGATATGAAATTAGAAAGACATTTACCAAAACCCTACCTTGATTTCTTGATATGTGCCTATGCCGATATAAAATGTCATCTGACATGTACTCCCAACATGTTGCCCAAAAATACTCTGATCTTGGTAGAGATTCAGAAACCAAAAGTGTTGCAAAAAGATGGCTCGTTGAATGTGTAGAACCGCACAAACTTGCTTCTGTAATTCCATCAGTGTATTCTTTTTCATCATCTAACGAACTATATGCGTAACACACATCTCTAAAGATTCGTGTGTAACTCCGTTCATGCATTTAATATCATCAAAATTGGTTGAACCGCGAACAATAGTCAACAGCGTCCTTAAATAGTACATCTTTCCTTTTCCTGAATGTACATAAAACATACGGCCAATTGAAGTTCCTCATTCTCGTGGATGCCATTGTCTTTTTTCCCTATTCCAAACAAACTTTTGAGGAAACTCAGAGTAAGTCAAAGTTCTTGCAAGCTCGTATGCTTTGTTTGCCTCCATCCAAGCAGTTAGCATTGAATGCTTAACTGTCGGTTTGCTCAAAACATGTTGCAATGAAGAATCCCCTTTGAAGTATACTGAATGCTGATCCGAAAGATGAAAATATAATCTCTTAATTAGGATATCGCTGTACTGAACGTCATAACTAAACAACCTCTAAGCAGCTTCATATGATGAAAGATATCTGCAATCATAATACATTTTGATCTCATCAACATGTGTTTGCTTGTCATCATTTTCGGCACTCTGATAAAAGGCAACTGTCACTCAGTTGATGTTAAAAATACATTGCACTTTTTTCCCCAATGTTAATGGCATATTCATACTTTTTAAATTTGATTCTTGTAAGGAAGTATGAGTTGATGTTTCTTTTATTTTATCTTAAGTTAGAAATAAATTCTTACGACTATACGTTATCATTTTTACAACTTATTATATATAGGTTGTTCCATTTTTCATCTAAAATATTTACGTTGTCCTTTATTTTATTTATTTTTGTTAATGTATTGTATTTGTATAGAAAGATTTAGTGATGGAAAAATTTGTGAACTAAATATTATTGTCTATAAACATTAACTTATATTTTTCATCTCATTTAGCGCACATCCTTTTGTTTTTAGTTTATACTAGATTCTCACCCGCGCATTACACAGGAAAGTTTAGATTATAATACTCTAAAATATAATAACTTGTTACCATATCATCTAAAATATAATAATTTGTTATGATATTAACAGTGACATATAATACGTAAGTAGTTCACTTATAAATTAATTTCTAATTTTTCGGTGTTAATTTGGTCATTATTTAATAGTTAAATTATTGTATTGTATTCTATTTTTAATCAAATGTTCAACTATAAAAAATCATTTTTTTCCTGATCAAATCAAATAGCTATAGATAGTATATTAATCACCATTGCACGATAACTGAATCGTATGTTAAACAAATAGGATGTAAAAAAAAATGAACTTTTGCAATTATCACGATTATGATGCAGGTAAAATAATTTTAATTTCAAGAGAAAGTAAATCGGATTAGGATTCTTTGTTGAGTAAAATCAAGTCTTTGATGACTACGCAGATTTAATCCCCAGGAAGAGATATGATCCGATAATGACAAAACCAAAAATCAATGAAAAAGAATAAAAATCAATTATTACCGCATAGTTCACTATTGGAATAATGTAAATAACTAAAATATCCTTACTAAGTGCAAAAAAGGTTGGAAAATTGCTGTCAAACTTTAATGCAGTAATTTTCATTTAATTATTATATAGATTTGATACTTTTTAGAGGAAATGTTAATTCACAATTACTCTATAGAAATTTTGATATTACACTATTCCTTGAATAGGAAGGACAAGTTATTATTCCTTGGAGAGCTGGAGAGGTTTTTTAAAAAAAAAAAGGACAAATATTACCTATATCTCTTGAATTAATTTATTATTACATCACTTTCTACATGGCGTCCAGAAATATGTACTCCCCTCATGCAAAAAGATATCAAATATACTATTTTCATTCATCCCCACCGCCCCCCTCCAAAAAAAAAAATCCACTTAACATGTTGAACATGTTTTTAATTTTTTGTTTCAATTTGTGCCCTTAATTAATGTATTTGTTATTACTTCACATCAATTATCTATGCATCAAAAGTATTTTCAAATAATTAATGAAATAAAAAAGTATACATGAAAAAATACATGTAAAATTTAATATTTCAACTGTATTAAGCTTGATGGGTATTTTTTCCCACTTTTTATAGGGCTTCTTAAGATATTTCGCTTCTTAAGATATGTCTAGTGAAGTCATCCCTGACGTCACATCCTATTTATACTATTTATTTATTTTTTTGCTAGATAATTTTCGGATTATTATCTCTATAAAAAAATACTTACCTTATCCCAGATTTTTACCACCAATTCAATTTCAATTTTGACAATTTAATTGAGGCTTGTGTTTTTTTAATTGGGCATCATGATTTTAGTGTTTTCACTTAATGCAAAATTTTACTTTATTTAATTACATCATGTTTTATAATTGATAATTTCACTTGAACTGGATTTTTTTTTTTTTTTTTGGGGTTTGGTGCACATTTGAACTTAATTTTGAAGCTTCAAAAGTATTTGTTTCCTTTAAAAAAAGCACATATAGAAATCTTAATGATTCGAATAATTGTTTCTTGAATCACCATTTCTTTAATGTACAAATAGGGGAGAAGAAACCATCACTGTATTAATACTTTATTAAAGTTTTTTTTTATAAACACTATTGACATTTTTTTTTTATAAACTATTTATGGCCACAGACTTGATTGTAAAAGAATTGATGCATAATTTACGTTAATTAATCTAATTAAATATGAAGATTGTGTATAACCTAAATTAGGATGGTAGCAATTAAAAATGGAAATTTGAATAATGATAAGGCCAATCATACGATGCATGTATGATTTCAGATAATTAACTTTATATATAAATAAGATTATTCTATTGTTTTTAGTTAGGATTGTAGGTCAATCTATACAAAAAGATAAAATTAAGAATCTTTGATTGAAATTAACAGTATTAGATGTATTTTATCTTTTCCATTAATATTCGAAATTAAAATTAAATATGGTAGGTAAAAGTTGTTTTAATAAATTAAGATTGTAGCCAAATACATATATGCAAAGATAAATTTAACAATATATGGTTCATTCTAATATTAGATGTATTTTATATTAAGCAATGATATTTGAAAATAAGAATGGATGTATGCTATATTAGGCAATAATATAACAAAAATATATTAGATGTATTTCATCTTAGGCAAGAATGTAAGGAACTATGCTAATATATAATGAGGCTTAGGGATTCTAAAAGACGTAATTTACTATAAATTGAAAATCAACGTAGACTTGATCTGAAGGAATCAACCGATGTTTGATGTAAATCAAAACTAAAAGATAAAATAATTAAAATATAAAAACAGAAATGTAAAATGTAAGTAATTAATTCAATTGATTAAAAAAAAAAAAGAAATCAATGGCCAAGATAATGTGGACAAAAATCAAGGGCCAAGGTCAGAATTACAGAATTAGAAGGTGAGTTTGGGCCGGAGAAAAAGAGAGGAAACTATCATCTCTTTAATTATATAATAATAATAATATAGATTACCATTTTTAACTTGTGCAAAATAAATAGCAAACATCTAGAATGAGGTATTATCACTAGTTTTAATCACCTACCCCCATGTAGGAGGGGGTAGACTTTAATCTACCCACATGGGGTAGGTGATCAAAACTAGTATTATCACCTTATCAGTGTGCTCTAAAATTAACGGTACAATAATATATATATATATATATTGAAAGTTAAATTTTAAAAGAAAATAAGGATTTTAGGGGTACCATATTTGGTAAAAGTTACGTTACACTTTTTTTTTTAATTTATTTTTTAAAGGGTTGAAAGTTTCAACATCAAAATTGATTTGATAAATTTAATTTTTTTAATTAAAGTCAAAGTAAATCGGACAAAAATATTTTAGTTTGAATAAGGGAGGAGAAGGAGATCAAGAGAATATACTTAACATATTTTGAAAGCTTTGAAAAAAAAAAAAAAAAAAAAAAAGATATAGAAACTTCTATGATAGACAACAAAAATATTTTCCTTAAGTGAAAATGGTAAGTCTGCGAAGGGTATAAAAACTTGGAGCATTTGGCAAATAAATGTGCCACGTCACCTTTGTTGTTTGCGCAAAGGGCAATGAACCCCAAAGGACGTTTGAAGCATTTTGGAGAAATTTAAACGCTTATCGTTCTTTTCACCCCACTCAGTGAAAATTGCCCTTTTTACTGTAGTGGACACAATCTCATTATTCACACTTTAAAGAAAATCATTTTCTTACTATGCAGAAACAGTCTTGTTCTTTACAGGTTGAAGAAAATAACTTTCTTAACGATTAACAACAGCTTATTTCTTCATATTTTTGACAAATAATCGCTTTTTTACGTGAATATACTAGAAAAAAACACATCAGTTATACTTTGAGAAGATATGAAAGACTCCATTTCACTTTTATAAAGGGAACTCAATAGATGTAACTAATTTAGACTATTAGTTATGCCTCAACATCTTTTATATTATAGATTTATATTTTTTCTATTTTACTAACGTGCGTGTGTGGGCATATATATATATATATATATATATATTTTGAAAAAATTGTGGGCACAATTTTTTTTTTTTTAAGTTACTAAGATATACCTTTGACTTCTTCTTTTTTTTTTTTTTTTTTTTTTCCGCTAGGAGTATGTAAGGGATGGGAGTGAAATTAAGTAAGGATAAATATGGTATGAACTTGAACTCGTAGCCTCTTACCTAAAACTAAGTATCTAATTATTGTGCCACCATTAAAATAACAAGATATATATACTTTTGATTGAGAGCATGATATTTTTTAAAAGGAAAATATATATTTTTTTGTAATTAAATTACGTAAAAAGTAATTTTCATAACAAGATTGACCGCAAGTTGTAATCTCTATTAGGTAGTATGAAATGTCTAAAAATAAAAATATATTCCTCGGCAGGAAATACAAGAAAAATGCAAATTGGACGGACATAAATAAGAAATTTGAGTGAAAATTGTCAATTTTCATGAAAAACAATGACAATTCAGCACATTTGAATAAAAGAGAGGTAGTTGGGGGGGGGGGGGGGGGGGGGGGGGGGGGGGGGGGGGGGGGGGGGGGGGGGGGGGGGGGGGGGGGGGGGGGGGGGGGGGGGGGGGGGGGGG